>CM031608.1:7236903-7241903 GCA_018398815.1 Conus ventricosus
TTAGTGAACACACCCAAAACAAGAACCTGAAAGCCCCCAAAAAACACGTGCAGCCAACCCGCACGTGCAAACAACCGCAAACGGGAGCCCACACGCTATATAACATCGGCGGTGGGCAAACCAAAAACCATCCTGATGACAGCGCAACACGCTCGAAACAAATTTGTAGATAGTTTTAAGATTCCTCTTTTAACTTGTTTTAACTATATATATATATATATATAATATATATATATATATATATATATATATATAAACCACAAACATATGAGAGAGAGAGAGAGAGAGTGTGTGTGTGCGCGCGCGCGCGCGCGCGTGTGTGTGTATTTGTGTGTGTGTGTGTGTGTGTGTGTGTGTGTGTGTGTGTGTGTGTGTGGTGTGTGCCTTTGGACGAGCATCAAGGCAATTATGATAACCTTGTGTACAGTGGTCACATATAAATGACTGATATGACAGTACACGCGCGCGTGTGACCCCGACGGAACCAAATCAAGGCCACGGACGTGCAGAGGACATCGAAATTGAGGTCAGCATGAGAGCAGGGCATGAAGGGCCACAGAATTTGAGACATTGTTTTTTATGCTGATCGATGAGAATGAGGATGATTAAGATGATGTTACGGATTTCCATTTCGGTCTGAGGCTACATGACAGGGCTGTACTCTACGCTTCCTTTCATAATATATCCTGGCGTCACCAGGCCCGAGAGATATAGGCACCTGCAGTGTTGGTCACGAAATTTGAGCAACACTCTCAGAGATGCATCCATTAAGTGGATGAAACTCGACTGTGTGGTCCCAGTCTTCCCAACTGAGTCCGCAGCAAACTCAACTCTGGGTAGGAACCGGTCAGGGTAGAAAAATCCCACATGACTCTGATGGGAATCGAACGTGAGACGATTTTCTGGAAGTGCAACAAAAGGTTGCACAGCAGATGTCAACGGGGGAAAAATCTGAAAGAATCTCTTTCCTGATCTTTGCATGTCCGTGGTCTGCAGTATCTGATGTAGAAGAATGAAAGCTATTGTCACAGAGCCACAAAATAAACAAATAAAAGCTGGCACAGAGCCGACTTTTATTTACGTTTTATTGGTTTCTTACCTGCAAACCATCAGCAACACCATCAGCAACAATAACAACAACAACAATAGCAATAATGATCATGATAATTGCAACATGAAAACCCAGAATTAGTTATTTCAACTCATGAGAGAATTATCGTATTTCCATCTGAGACGAAAATATGTAAAATCCTTGGTAACATGTGTGCGTGTGTTTAGAACGTGTGTGTGTGTGCGCTTGCACGTGCGTGCATGCACGCGCGTATATTTATTTGTGTGTGGTGTGTGTGTGTGTGTGTGTGTGTGTGTGTGTGTGTGTGTGTGTGTGTGTGTGTGTGTGCATATGTGTGCATATCTCTGAAATGCGCATTTACAAACATGAGGAAGAGAGAGGGAAAGAGAGACAGAGAGAGAGGCACAGAGAGAGACGGAGACGGGGACAGAGACAGAGAGACAGACTGGGTGGGGGAAGGTGTGGCAGAGAGAGAGAGAGAGAGAGAGAGAGAGAGAGAGAGAGAGAGAGAGAGAGAGAGAGAGAGAGAGAGAGAGGAAATGAGTTAATGAGCCACGGATGAAAAAGAGAAAATTAGACCACAAGCACTGTCTGAGTTCATGCACGTGTGATTACGCATATCTTCAAGACTGCACAGTCGCTAATGCAAAACGAAAATAATTACTTCCTTTTCCTGGCGAAATTCAAAGAACTTTTTCAGCTAAAACTCTGATTCATTATGAATGCTTTCAATTATCCCAATGACATTATCGCGGACACAAATTACGTCCTCAAGGCAGCACCTTGCTGTGATTCCAATTCAACAAGCAAAGCGTTTCATGAGAGAAGGAGGAGACAGAAAGAAAAAAATCCTCCAGCACTGACTGGCCCAAAACTAAAGTATCAGGTCATCAATTGGGAGCTTAGAGGCGAAATAAACACAGCCTGGGTGTCTGGTCAGCGTTGTCAGAGCGCTGTGAAGCCAAAGGTTGCCCAGAGGCGGGAAAATAAACTCTGTCAAGTGTCTGGATTAGCACGTAAAAAAAATTCCTTGCAACGCCAGTCGAGGTTTTCCATCAAAACTCTCTTCTTCATTTCTTTGTACGTGACCTTTCACAAGACACATTGTGAATCAGATTAGTTTACTTCTTCTATGGGCTTTTATTTGTTTCTTTCCACACACATATGCATCCCTCACCCATCTGCCTCCAGCCTGTACACTCCCTCTCTCCACCCCACCACCAGCATCACCATCCCCCAACTGTCTGTGCCCTTCTTTCTTTCCCTAACCTCTGCCACCAGTGTCGGTGCCTTCATGTCCAGGCCTTTCACGGCAGTCCTATCTATGCAGTGTGGCAATTATGTCCTGATTGGGGGTTTGATCTAAAAGGCCGGCTGAGTAGCAAAACCATCACACTGCCAAAATGGCACTGACAATGGTGATTTTCTACCAGTTACTGATAGTTAAACATGCTATACTCAACACCCACACATAGAATGCGCATGATTGTGCATGAGCGCGTATGCACACTCATACACACACTACTCTCTCTCTCTCTCTCTCTCTCTCTCTCTCTCTCTCTCTCTCTCTTTCTCTCTCTCTCTCTCTTACCCCGTCTTCCACAAACACACAAGGGCATGCCTATATATACACACATAAGCGCGCCTACATGCACAATGTCATGCATTCCATATACATAACCGCTTAAGCTCAAACACATGCACACACTCGCACACACACACATACGTACAGAGAAGGAGACAGAGAGAGAGAGAGAGAGAGAGAGAGAGAGAGAGAGAGAGAGAGAGAGAGAGAGAGAGAGAGAGAGAAGAGAGAGAGAGGAGACTGGGGTCGGGATAAGTGTGACAGAAGAGACAGCGAGAGAGAGAGAGGAAGGGAAAGTGAGAGAGAGAGAGAGAGAGAGAGAGGAGAGAGAGAGAGAGAGAGAGAGAGAGAGAGAGAGAGAGAGAGAGAGAGAGAGAACTGAGTTAATGAGCCACAGACGGAAAAAGGGTGAGAAATTTAGACCACGACCATTGTCTGAGTTCATGCACGTGAATGCGCATATGTTTGAGATTGCACAGCCACTAATGCAAAATGGAAATACTTCCTTTTCCTGGAAGAATTAAAATAACTTTTTCAGCTAAAACCCTGATTCATTATGAATGCTATTAATTATACCAATGAAATTGTCGTGGACACAAATATTGTTCTCAAGACAGCACCTAACTGTGATTCCAATTCAACAAGCAAAGCATTTCATGAGAGAAGGAGACAGAAAGAAAAAAAATCCTCCAACACTGATTGGCCCAAACCTAAAGTATCAGGTCATCAATCGGGAGCTTAGAGGCGAAATAAACACAGCCTGGATGTCTGGTCAGCGTTGTCAGAGTGCTGTGAAGCCAAAGGTTGCCAGAGGCGGGAGCATAAACTCTGTCAAGTGTCTGGATAAGCACATAAAACAAGTTCATTAGGACGCCAGGTGAGGTTTTCAGGCAAAGCCTCTCTTCTTCATTTCCTTGTACGTGACCTTTCACAAAACACATCAGGAATCAGATCGGTTTATTTCTTCAATGGGGTTTTATTTGTTTCTCTGCACCCCACCCCCACCCCCACCCCTGCCTCCATCATGTACACTCCCCCTCTCCTCTCTACTGCCACCATCACCACCCCCAAACTGTCCTTTTTTGTGTGCTAGCCTTTTTGTCTTCTGCCTAGCTTCTCTGTGTCTGCCACCAGTGTCGGTTCCTTCTTGTCCAGACCATTCACGGCAGTCCTATTATGCAGTGTGGCAATTATGTCCTAATTGGGGATTTGATCTAAAAGGCCTGCTGAGTAGCAAAACATCAATACTGCCAAAATGCTGGATTTCTGGTCAAGGTGATGATTTTATATCAATTACGAGTGGATAAATATGTTCCATCGCACTCCTAAACACACACACACACACACACACACACACACACACACACACACACACACACCATTTAACCTCCTCTTTCACAAACACACAAGTGCATGCCTACACGCACACAATATCATGCATGCTATGCACATATGCTTATAAGCTTGATCACACACACACACACACACACACACACACACACACACATGCATGAAGAGAGAGAGAGAGAGAGAGAGAGAGGAGAGAGAGAGAGAGAGAGAGAGAGAGAGAGAGAGAGAGAGAGAGAGAGAGAGAGGTTACTTAATGAGCCATGGACGATAAAACAATGAGAAATTTTGACCACCAGCATTGCCTGACTTCAGGCACATGAATGTGCATATTTTCAAGACTGTGCACAGTTGCTAATGCAAAACGAAATAATCACTTCCTTTTCCTGGATGATTTAAAATAACTTTTTCAGCTAAATCTCTGATTCATTATAAATGCTTTCAATTATCTTGATGACATCATTGCTGACACAAATTACGTTCCAAAGACAGCTATTCAAATTCTTCAAACGAAGCATTTCATGAAAGAAGGAGGATACAGAAAGGAAAATCCACCAGCACTGACTGGACAAAAACTATAGTCTTAGGTCATCAATCGGGAGCTTAGAGGCGAAATAAACACAGCCTGGATGTCTGGTCAGCGTTGTCAGAGTGCTGTGAAGCCAAAGGTTGCTCAGAGGTGAGAAAATAAACTTTGTCAAGTGTCGCCATAAGCGCCTAAAAATGTTCATTGCAAAGCCAGACAGGGGTTTCCAGTAAACCTCTCTTCGTACTTTCTTTGTTCAACAACTTTCCTGAAACACACCACGAATTGTTACTTCTTCAATGGAGCGTTTTTGCTTCTTTGCACACACACACACACACACACACACACACACACACACACACACCTCCCCTTCATCCTTCTGACTCCATTCTGTACGCTCCCTCTCCCCTCTCCACCGCCACCATCAGCACCACCCAACTATGCCCCTTTTTTCTTTTCCTAGCCTTTAT
>CM031608.1:7249403-7306060 GCA_018398815.1 Conus ventricosus
GTGTCTCTCGTTCGTCTTTGTTTTAATTTATAAACATTAATGTCGCGTTATATGATTCGCTTAATTCTGTAAAATTTCTTTCTGATTTGTGGCCACCACTGTTGGCATTCAGCTTGTTGCTATCTGCATCTTTGGAGAGACAATGGCGTCATTGTAGCATGATTCTTAACCTCTCCTCCAAGAAATTACCAAAGGGAATTTCTTCTTCTTTTTTTTTATTTTAATTTACGTCTTACCCCCTTTCCCGCTCGAACTTCGGAATTCCCTCTCCACCCAAAACACGTCTAACATCCTCCATCCTCTCCTCTCCCTCCTTCATCCCACCTTCTCACCCATGTGACGTCATCCCCCACCCCACCCCCACTCCGCCAACAGCCTCCATCATTACGTATCTCCTATCTCAATCCTCTCCGCGCCTTAGTGGGACCGAAACAAAAGGGAAAGTCCAACTGCCCCGTGGGTCTGCGGAAATGGGTGGGGACAGGTGGTCTGTGTCCATCCATTCGCTTTTTCGCTCCTTCCGACTGGTGTTTGTATTGTCGTCTCGAATTTTCCAGCCCTGCTGGTCTCTATTATTTCAAGCTGCAGAGAATGAAATTTGAGGGCAAAGTTGCTGTGTGTGTGTGTGTGTGTGTGTGTGTGTGTGTGTGTGTGTGTGTGTGTGTGTGTGTGTTAGTGTGTGCGTGTGCGTGCGTGCGTGCGTGCGTGCGTGAGTGTGCGTGCGTGCGTGCGTGCGTGCGTGCGTGCGTGTGTGTGTGTGTGTGCATGCTTACGTGCGTCTGTGTGTAAGCAAGTGCGTGCGCGCGCGCGCGCGTGTGTGTGTGTGTGTGTGTGTGTGTGTGTGTGTGTGTGTATGTGTGTGTGTGTGTGCGGGGGCGCGCGCAGGCGCGGTGCGCATGCACGGGTTTGCCTATGCGTGTATCAGCGTGCCTGCATGTGTATGTGCATGTGTTCCCCAATCCCCAGTCCTCATAAGAGGAACAGACAGCGGTGTCCACGTGGAGGTAATTAGGCGGGAGCAGCAGACATGGCTTCCTCTCTGATGCCTGCTTCTCCCTCTCCACGGGATCCTCGCCCATAAAACTGTCGCTCTTATGTCAATCTCTGTCCATCAGCTCTCTCTCTCTCTCTCTCTCTCTCTCTCTCTCTCTCTCTCTCTCTCTCTCTCTCTTCTCTTTCCGTGTTGTAAGAATCATGAATTAATTCCGACGGCGCCTCCCGCTCCCTTCATCTATCCTGTTAGTAATTGGTCAGAAGTCTCTCCTTTGCCCGACAGCTGCCAGCATCGTCGTGTTTGTTTGTGAACAGGTACCAGAAGAAACCATTCTCACCGTGGTCATCGTCATTATCCGCACTCATCGCCGCCGTCCTTGTCATCGACATCATCAGTGCTGCTTAACACTACTGGGACAATGCATTCGCTGGACCTATCTCCTGGTATGTCCAGCGTCTGAACCGGTTTTCGGATAATTGATACTCGCCTCTGTTATGTGGCTGCGAGACATGGACACTGATGGCCGAAACAGAAAGAAAAATCCAGGCGTTTGAGACCAAGTGCCTGAGGAAACTACTCCGCATCTCGTACAAAGAACACAAGACCAATGATTATGTGCGGAACCTGGTCACTAACCTAGTTGGGCCCCACGAACCACTTCTGGCAACTGTCACACGACGGAAGATGGCATGGTTTGGCCACGTCATTCGTCACAACACCCTCTCCAAAACCATCCTTCAAGGTACGAATGAAGGAGGGCGCAGTCGAGCACGGCAGAGAAAGAGCTGGTCCGAAAATATAAAGGACTGGGCCAAAATGACCATGCCAGATCTCCTCACGACAGCCACCAACAGAAGAGCCTGGAGAGAAACGGCGGCTGCCTCATCACGTCCTCCCAAACGACCCCAACGGCCAGGGGAAGGACTGACTGACTGACTGATACTGGCCGCGGAATTGGAAACAGCTAGGTGCAATCAGAGAGTAAAGAGACAAGGGCGGTCACTTTGGCTACTCTTTTGTTGTTCGTTCCGCTCCCATGCGCTTTACTCCGAAGTCCCCTGTTTCCCTGCAGCCGTGGCGTTCTGTGTGGCAGTGTTCGGTGCCTATAGGCGAACGCCGCGTCTGAAGACAATGCCTATTTCTCCACGTGTATGCCTTCTACAGTGACTGCCAAGCGCATGCGATGAAAGTTTCCAAGGCTCTCTCCGCCAATCCGAGGACGTGTGTGTGTGTGTGTGTGTGTGTGTGTGTGTGTGTGTGTGTGTGTGTGTGTGTGTGTGTGTGTGTGTGTGTGTGTGTGTGTGAGTGAGTGAGTGAGTGAGTGAGCGAGTGTATGTGTGTGTTTGCGGGTATGTGGGTGTGCATGTGCGCGCGCCGAACATGCAAGTGCGCGCAGGCGTGATCGTGGTGGAATTAGCTAATGGCAGAACGTAATACGAAAAGGTTTCTGTTACACCCATGGGAGCGCTCCCGTGGAGGTTCTGTCGTGTCACCTCCAGTGGCCATTGCACAATGGCAGCTGCCAGGTAGCAGTTATGTCCCTTGACGTCTTAATGGAATGCCCTGTGCGTGCCTGCACCCTATGTGAACACAGCGCAGGTTCTGAGAGTGGTGCGGGATTGCTCCCAGCTGGTTTGTTTGGCAGTAAGGGGACAGAACTTCTCTGGGTCCACCGCTGGAGGCAGCAGGGGACCCACCAGAAAGAATAGCCACCCTTCCTGGAAACGTCAGCAGACAGATGACAAGAAGAGCAGAGCAAACCAGATCATCATCTTCGAGCTCCGCTCAGAACATGCAAGACTGAACAGTCATATGCACTCGCAAACGGAACATTGCCCATATCCCTTTCAGCCAATGCAAGGGGGGGGGGGGGGGGGGGGGGGGTACACACACAACAGCACAACCTAGAGGACTGCCCAGTCTGTGTGACTAGGAATCAGTTGAACCATCACAGAGAGCGACAATGCGCTGGAGACTGTGGGAATGCCTCGCGGGGCTCCAGAGGACAGTTAGCTTCATCTCAGAAACAGGACTATCAGCGGATAAAGGCCAACGGGAAGAAGAAGAAGAAACTTCGTGCCCTTAGAGTCATTTTTTTTTGTCCGACGTGCGTTCTAACCTAAAACGGCCAAAGCTGAATCAGAAGAGAAGCTTGATTGTTTGAAACTCCGTTGTTACTGTTTTTAATTCGCTCTTGTATTTATTTGATTTTCATACATCATAGTTGTACGTGATTCCCGCAGTTCTGTTGTCTTTATCCGATTGGTGGGAAACAGCTGTGGGATTCACCTGCAGTGAGTCAGGGCAGAATCTCTCTGCATGCTTGGAACTCCCCTGTTTCCGGGGGTTGAGAGCAAGTTTCTTTCTTTGTCCTGAGTGCGTCTTGTTGCGAGTGTGTTAGGCGATATGGGGTGCGTGAACAGCATTAGTCTGGCAGTTTATGGCGCGATATAGTGTGTCACAATGGGAGAAATGAGAAAGAGCGATTTTCCGTGTTTGCTGTTTACTCTTTTGTTATCCCTGTCCGTTTCGAATTGCCTCTCCTGACTCTTTCAGATCCCTTCTTTTCTTCTTCCTAAAAACAACGGTTCACTCAAAATCGAGTAGGTCACCAGCGCGCAGATCCGTCTAGACCTTGGGGAGTTCCTCCATCTACGGTTGGTGGTGTATAAAGAGGAAAGGTTCTGTGCCGGCTGCAACGGCCATTCGCGTATTTTACCCATTCTTACCTTTTAAAGAGGTGAAGAAGCTCCGTGGTGATTCCATGTCATGCGCACTCACAGTGAAACATGTTCATTTAGAGTCGTTGGACTTGCACGATGTGAGACACAAAAATTTTTATTAATAAGAATAATAATAACGGACATTATAGCAGCGCCCTTTCTACTAGAGCTCCAGCGTTTACAATGTTAACTATAAACATGTCAAAAAACAATAATCACTATACAAAAACATAAACCAGTCACCTCATCATATATGACAATGAAACACATGGCAAGAAAGGGGGGGGGGGGGGGGCTAGCATACAACATTAACACCACACACACTCACAACACACACACACACACACACATACACACACGCGCTGCGCGCGCACTGGTTCAGTTTTCAAGGTAAACACTTCCAACACCGTAACGCCATGACACACCCAATAAACAGGACAAAAATGTTTTATCGAAAAAATTCTTGAACAGATGGGTTATGTGAGCAGAGCGGAAAGCAGAGTCAGTTTTGGCAGAGCGGATCGAAAGTGGGAGAGAGTTCCAACACGGAAGGGGCTGCAAAAAAGAAGGAAACGTTCACCATAGGTTTTTGTTAAAAGCGTGGCTTGCAGAGAGTGATGAGTGTTAGATGATGAGAGGAGGTTGTTCTTGCCCGTGTGTATATGCATAACCAGGTGAGAAAGGATAGACAGGGCCAGATCATTGACGGCGCGACACACATGCATGGCAATTTTGTATTTAATGCGTGCTGCTATGGGAGCCAGTGCAGAGGTGTAGAGATGCGGGTGGTGATGTGGTCTTACGGGGATCCCTCAAGACCAGGCGTGATGCTGCGTATTTGTAATCTCTGAATTGTTGTATAAGATCTTGTGGGCAATTTACAGGAGGACCTTGGATAATCCAGGACGGAGGCACAATGCTGAAACGAGAGTTTTTGTTGCCTCAGTTGAGAGGAAATGGCGAATTGAGCTGATACGACGGAGCTCAAAGTTAACTGTACGAATTACGTTCATGACCTGAGCTTTCATTGTCAGATGTGAGTCAAGAACAACGCCAAGATTCTTTGCTGATTTTGAAAATGGAACAGTGGCATCACCGACAACAAGCGAGTCCGGTAATGGAGTAGACAGTGACGTTCTTGGTGAAGAAATGACTAAAGCTTCAGTTTTCTCATCGTTTAACTTGAGTTTTTAAATGTCATCCATGATTTAACATCCTGAATACATGCTTGCATTGACTGAACCAGCTCGTTGACATGGCTGGGTTCTGCAGACTTTTGTAACTGAGTATCATCTGCAAAAGAGTGAGACAGAACAGAGTGAGATGAGATGATATCAGACAAGGGTGTTGTATACAAAACAAACAAAACTGGGCCAAGGACAGAACCCTGTGGCACTCCATAGGCGATTAACGCTGGTTTAGATTTGCAGTCTTGAATAGATACAGTCTGAGTGCGGTTGGACAGGTATGATTCAAACCAGTGAAGGGCTGTGTCAGAAACACCAAACACATGTTCTAAACGAGAGAGAAGAATGCTGTGATCAATGTGTCGAATGCGGCCGAGAGATCTAACAATGTCAAAACAGAGAGTTTTCCTTCATCAAGAGAAAGCAGGAGATCATTTACAACTTTCATCAGGGCAGTTTCCGTGCTATGACCGGGTCTATAGGCCGACTGATGGTTACTGAATAGTTGGTTGGACGATAAATGAGTGGAAAGCTGAGACAACACAATTTTCTCAATAATCTTTGACAAAAACGACAGATTGAAACTGGACGGAAACTTTTCAGATCGTTAGAGTCCAGTGTTGGCTTCTTCAATAGAGGGGTTACAATCGCATTCTTGTGAACATCAGGGAAAATACCGGAAAGTAGAGAATCATTGATCATCTTTGTCAAAAAAGGCAGAACAGTTTCCAAGCATTCATAGAGCAGGGGCGTGGGGAGTGGGTCAAGATCACAAGTTTTGGGAGCTGATTTTTTCAAAATTACCAAAACCTCTTCGTTAGTGACAGACTGAATGCACAAAGTGGATCACCACTGAACGGTTTACCAAGGGGGTGCACCACAGCGGAGTCCATGAAGATCCTGTTCAGGATGTCCCGCCTGACGTGATCCTTGAGTTTTTTGAGAGAGATTAACATTTTTCATCTGATTTAAGATTTTACGGAAGAAAGATTTTTAACGAAGTTTCTGGTGCGTTTCTAGAAGTTGTCATTTAAAGAGATGTTGTTTTTTTTTGTGTGTGTTTTTTTTAATGACTGGTGAGTTGATTTTAACGTGGTGACAGCCCTGATGTGGCCCTTTGCGGTCGACTGGGCTATAAGCAACATTATCTTATCTTATTATCCTGTGTCGCTGTTTGTTTGCTGTTGAATTCCAGTCGCAGACACCCGCGTGGGACAGAACATTCAAATGCTAACAGGGCTGGAATTTAATGCCTGAGGTATCCTGACAGCAGATGCCAGCGTGTGATGCTTCTGTCTGACAACCATACCTTCATTCCCCAAATCCTCGTCCTCTCTGTACCTCTCTCTCGTCTCTCTCTCCTCTCTCTCTCTCTCTCTCTCCTCTCTCTCTTCCTCTCTCTCTCTCTCACCCTTTTTTTTGAGGGCAAAGTGTAAAAAAAAGCTTCCAGCTTATCTATTCACTCTCATTAAAGATTTCGAGTTTCGAGTTTCCCTCCCTCCCTCCCTCCACATCTCCTCTCTCTCTCTTCTCTCTCCCTCCTCCTCCTCTCTCTCATCTCTCTCTCTCTCTCCTCCTCTCTCCTCTCTGACACCCCCCTAACTTTCCCTCTTCTTACTATCCTCCTCCCTCTGCCTCTATCACCCCCTAAAAACAACCACCACCCCTATCTCTCTACTCTTCCCTCCTTCTTCTGCTTCTCTTCCTTCCTCCCCCCCCCCCCCCCCTCTCCTCTCCTCTCCCCCTCCTCTCCCTCTCTCCTCTCTCTCCTCCTCTCTCTCTCCTCTCCTTCCTTCTGCCCTTCTTCTTCTCCTTCTTCTTCTCCTCCTCCTCCTTCTTCTTCCTCTTCTTCTTTCTTTTCTTCTTCATCTCCTCTCCACTCTCTAACCAGTTTCACTGTCTCGCTCTATCTTCCCCACTGGATTTTTGTCTCTCCGTTCTTCCGTGTTATCCCAACAGCCAAGATCGACTCTTCCTGTCTGCCGAGTGTGAAGAGATGGCAATATCTGATCGACGTGGGCAGCGTAAATCAACGGCTTTCCAATCTGAAGGATGCGCGTGCAGAAAATGAGAACGGACCGGAGAAAAACAAACAAACAAACAAACAAAAAAGATATGGATGTATAGTTGAAAGAAAGTTAAGGGAAATGGATCGATTGGTCAATAGATAAAGACAAGAGAGACAGAGACAGAGAGACAGAGACAGAGAGACAGAGACAGAGAGACAGAGACAGAGAGACAGAGAGACAGAGACAGAGAGACAGAGACAGAGACAGAGAGACAGAAACAGAGAGACAGAGAGAGATCGAGAGTTTGATAAGTTTCAAAGCAATGACTGAGGGCGGAAAATGAAGCAAAGTTTGAAAAGAGAGGGGTTAGTTTTCCATTTTCAGTTTGGAGATGACCAGGAGAAGCGCAGCTATGTGGCTTCATGTTCTCCTTGTCACTGTCCTAAATATTGTGTGTTTTCGCCTGAAGATGACCCAAGAGGTCGAAATGCATTGTGTCTAGTCCTGTACTCTTGTTCCTCTGTGTCCTTGGCGGTAACTAACCCCCCTCTTTTCAAATTTTAATAGTTTGATAGTTCGACTGATTGATAGATAGATAGATAGATAGATAGATAGATAGATAGATAGATAGATAGATAGATAGATAGATAGATAGATAGATTAATAAGTAGGTAGGTAGGTAGGTAGGTAGACAGCTAGGTAGCCAGGTAGGTAGATAGGTAAAGAGATTGAGAGGTAAAATCGAACTAATAAATATACGCAGACAGATAAATCGATAAACAAACTTGGAATATACCAATAAACGGACGAACAGATTGACGGACTTGGAATATACCAATAAACGGATGAACGGATGGACGGACTGATAGATAAAATCGAACAATAAACAAAACATAAACACTATAGATCACAAACAAACCTAGCACAGACAAACAAACGAATAAACCATCAAATAATTGAACGACCACACTGTCCAGCGAAGGCCTGATAAAATGGAATGACAACATACACAAATGAAAAGATGGAGAACCATGGCTGCCTCCATTCCCGTCGCTGTAAACAGACCTTTTTCTTCCATTTTCTGTGTTTCATTTACGAACAGTTCTGACGATTTATGTCGGAATAGATGGAACTGGTCAGAAAACGAGGGAAAGCGACACAGACCCACGCCTACTTTGTTTGTTTGCTTCCCTAAATCCTTCGTCTCTGTATTGTGCGCGAGGTTCAATATGATCGACTGAATTCGGCCCTCCCCCTCCTTCCCTCTCGCAAACGTTCACCCCAGCCCCACTCTACCCCCCCCCCCCCACACACACACACACACACCTCTCCTCCCCACATTCTTTCTTTCCTTCTTTCAGTCATCAGAACTATAATCAGTCAGTTGTGGACTTTGACCTTTAAAAAAAACTGGAACCAAAAAAATGGAACCTCTCTATCTCCCCTTCTCTTCTGCCACCCTCCCCCCCCAAGTCCCTTCTGCCCCACCCCCTCCCCAACGCCCATCCTCCCTCCCCTGTCCCCTCCCCTCTCCTTACTAGTTGGACGAGATCTGATCCGTTGCTACTACCAGGGAGCTGAACAGAGACCCCCCAAAGTCGGCAGGGTCAAGAACTTGATCTGGCTGAGGAAGTTTAAATTCCGGGAAGTTATCCACTCGAGATCTTGAGACGGGGGGGGGGGGGGGGGGGGGGGGGGGGGGGGGGAGGAGGGGATAGAGGTAGGTGTGTGTGTGTGTGTGTGTTGTGTGTGTGTGTGTGAGGTGGGGGAGAGGGGGGGGTAGTTGGGATCATCAGTTAGCGTCACCAATGAAAGTTGCTCCTCTTGTGTTTTCGCTGACTTTGCCAAAGAGGGGGGGTTGATTCTGAGCTAGTCTCGACTGAAGAACAACGACCTTCTGGCAAGGCAAGGCAAGGCAAGGCAATTATTTTATTTCATACCCACATGGGGCACGGAAATATAAGACAATATTCACACAAAATGAATAATCGCACATCAGAACAGAGTGATATCCATAACCAAGTAAGCAAAATAAACGAGCAAACGACGCAAACAATATATCTGACTTCCTGAAAAGTGCAAGCACCTGTCTCTGTGGCTTAAATTCGGTCTCCCCCTCCTCTCCTCTCGCTACCCCCACCCCCACCCCACCCCCCTCTTTACTTCCAAACACCTCTTCTTTTCTTCTAGCGTGCGAGTCATCGAAAATCTTACCAGTCAATTGGGGAATTGTACCTTTAAATAAAAGGAACCTCTCTGAGCCCCTCCCCTTCCACCCCTCTCTCCCTTTATGTCCCACCCCTCTCCGACGTCCTTTCCCACCCTCCCCCTCTCCCTTTATGTCCCACCCCTCCGACGCTCCTCCTACCCCCCCTCTCCCTTTATGTCCCACCCCTCTCCGACGCTCCTCCTACCCTCCCCCCCTCCCTTTAAGTCCCACCCCTCTCCGACGCGCCTCCTACCCTCCCCTCGCCCTTTATGGCCCACCCCTCTCCCTCCCGCTCCTCCTACCCTCCCCCCTCCCGTCACTTCTCTTACTATTGACGAGATCTGAGCCGCTGCTACAACCAGGAATTACAAGGATGGGAACTCTCCCCCCCCCCTCCCCCCACCCAAAGTCGGCAGATCAAGAGCTTATCTGGGTGAGGATGCTACATGCTGAGGTGTATCCACTGAAATCCGAGACTGGAGAGGAGGAGGTGGGAAGGTGTAAATTGTGTGATTAGATTAGAATGGGGGGGGGGGGGGGGGGGGGGGGGCACCAGTGAAACGTCACCAACGTTGCTCCTCCGTGTTATCACTGACTTTTTGCCAAAGAGGAAGTTGAGTCTACCCCCCTACAGTCTCGACTGGAAAACAACGACCTTCCTTTCTGGATGAAAAGTGCAAGCGCCTGTTCCTCGGTGCTTTGGTTTACAATAACATCTTTTCTCATGTGTGTGTGGTGTGTGGGGGGGGGGGGGGGGGGGGGGGGGGGGGGGGGGGGGGGGGGGGGGGGGGGGGGGGGGAGGGGAACTCTCCAAAGTGCAAGCGCCTGTCTCTGGGGCTTGGGTCTTCAACTTACCTCAATGTGTTGTGTGTGGGGGGGGGGGAAAAGGGGCGGAAGTCGCCCAAGGCAGCGCGGCTCTGTGGCTTAGGGTCCACAATCTTTACTCAAATGTGTGTGTGTGGGGGGGGGGGGGGGGGGGGGGGGGTGGGGGGGGGGGGGGGAGGGGGGGGGGGGGGGGGGGGGGGGGGGGGGGGGGGGGGGGGGAGAGGGAAGTCTCCAAATGCAGCCCTGTCTCCCTGTGCTTAGAGTGTACACCTTTTGCTCATTTCGGGAGGGGGGGGGGGGGGGGGGGGGGGGAAAACATCTCCCAAAGGCAACGCCTGTCACTGGGCTTAGGGTGTACACTTTACTCCATGTGCGGGGGGGGGGGGGGGGAGAGGGGGGGGGGTGGAGAGGGGGGGGGGGGGTGTCCTAAGCCTCCTGATACACTGACTGCCGCTTGATCGGGGTGGTCCAGGGGTGTGCGGATGGGTGGGAGATTTTTTTTTTTCCCGATTTGGAAACAGACGAGGTGTACTTATCGATTCTCTCCTCTCTCTCTCTCCTCTCTCTCTCGTCTCCTCCCCCTCTCATCTCATCTCTCTCTCTCTCTCTCTTCCCCCCCCCCCCCCCCCCCGTTTTTTTAGGTCAAATCTTCTTTGCTAATTTTTGCTGAATCATACTTAAATCATGTTTAAAATCCTGATGAAAATGCCTTCATGTCCTATTATCTACGGTAACGTTGCGGATCCCTGAGGAGGGTTGAGTGACGATTGTCCGATTCCTTTCCCGCCCAACAATGGTTGAGTTTCATACGGAACCAGTTGTATTCACTTGCTTATTTGGTTACGGTGTTTGTGTTGTTTTTCCGTAGAAGAATATTGACAGTGAAGAAATATTGCCATGTTTACTTGCTGAATGAGAACTATTGCGCAATCAGGGTTCGTCATATTTGTATGTGGAATTAGAACTATTGCGCCTGACAGTTTCTTCATAATTTGTATTGAATTAGAACTATTACGCTGATCATTTCTTCAGAAGTTGTATGAGACAATTACTACACTGTGACATTAGGCTACTAATCTGTTCCATTGAGGAGTTTTGTCATCTGCATTGTCATGGTCAATTCTCTCTCTCTCGCGCTCTCTCTCCTCTCTCTCTCTCTTCTCCTCTCCACTTTCTCTCTCTCTCGCTCTCTCTATCTCTTGTGTTCACACACACACACACACACACACAACACTCCACACACACACACACTGCACCACACCCAACACGATAATAGATAGTAATAGATAGATAGATAGAAATAGATAATAATAGATAGATAAGAAATAGACAGACAGATAACAACAACAGACAGACAGACAGACAGATAGACAGATAGAATAGATAGATAGATAATCATAGATAGAGGAAGTCAGGTATGAGTTGTTGGTTTAATTAGTTTGTTTTCAAGCAACGCCATGTTGATTACAGGAGGAAGAAGAACTAGGAGAAAGATGAGAAAAGAGGAAAGAGAGACAGACCAACACACAACAAACAGGAACAAACAGAGACAAGAGACAGAAAGATCCAATCGATTCGATCTATAGAGAGACCGACAGCTGAAAAGAACAGACAGATAGACAGACAGATAGAATAGACAAAAAATGTGCAGTCCACCATACATGAAATTATTAAAAGGAAAGAGGCGAGGCTTTTGAGTGCATGAGCTCTCCGTACCTGATGTAACACGTTAGCTCGTGCTCGTGAGTGTGGACCATGTTGGCGTGAACCTCGTTCCTGACAGACTAGGTTTGTTGCGGCGTCCTCGTAGTTCAAAGAAAGTTTCCATTGCATATTGTTTACCAAGCCCAGCCGACCGTGTGTGGGCCATACCAATATGTTACCATGCCAAAATCAAAATCGCCTAAACAGAATCTTACATGACACAAACAAAACCAAAGCAGTCACATTCAAAGATTCTGAAAAGAGCTGAAAACCCGAATTTTCAACAATTTGAATCCGATGAGAAACAAAACAAAACAATGTAGGACTTTTGGTAAAAGTAAGGACATATCAAACATAATGAACATATCCTTAACTTAACCTTCATGACGTCCACGAGGAAAGTCAGCGAGAGAGAAGAGAGAGGGGGGGGGGGGGAGCGCGGGGGGGGGGGGGGGGGGGGGGGGGGGGGGGGGGGGGAGGGAGAGAGAGAGAGAAGAGAGGAGAAGAGAGAAGAGAGAGAGAGAGAGAAGAGAGACTACATAAATAATATACATAAATAGAAGATAGAGAGACAGGCTGTAATGACGCGGCCGAAGGTTCTCCGACATTTTGGCAATTAAGGGTAGTGCTGTTTTGAGCGCACGTTCCTTGGTCTTCAAGGTGTGCGAATTCAGGCATCACACCAGGGGGATACCGATCATACTGAAGGAGGGAGAGAGCTGAAGATGTTTCGCATTCCGAGGATAGTAACAAGAACATCTGACCTGCCGTCCTGTAGAGGAAGAGGTCCCCACTTTGAGCGACTGGCTATTCATCTGGATCTCCCCCTGGGCCTGAAGGGAAGGCGACGGCAGGTGACCGTCACGGTAGGTACCGTCAGCTGCAGGCAGAGTAACAGCGACCTTCATCGTCCCTGTGCTGAGAATGAATGAAGCTTCGGCCTATTGAGTGATTCGCACCTTGTTATCTATAGAGGTATAAATACTTGAAGCCTCACCTGCTGTAAAGAAGTCCGGCTGTTTGCACAATGGTAGCTTTCGGGAAATCGAAACATGAGTTGTTGAATAGGAGGTTATGCATTAACCATGGGTGCCCAAGTCTTTGTTGGCGCTAAGCAGCGGTGTTGTGTGTGTGTATGTGTAGGTTGACTAGCGATCCCATTTGGTGAATATAAATAACTGGAATTTATTGTACAAATCGTGTGATGTTGTGTACCCATGAGTCCCAGTGGTTGAGCCAGTTAAACTCGGGTTCCTCTTCTTTCTTTGGAGAACGAATATAAGGTGCTTGAAAACCAGAAGTCTGTGTGACTCCACTTAAGGAAAGTGAAACTCGCCCGCTTGCTGAGGGCCTCAAGAAATTACAACGTGAAAGCAGAGGTTAGCGGCCGCCTCGTTGTCTCCTGGGTGGGGGACGGTATGACATGGAGGTTCTGTAGCCTCGAAGCCGACGCGAGAAAAGTGTCTCCCGTGGTGGGACGGACGACAGCAAACTGTCACCTGTTTGGCTAGACAACTGCCGACAACGTGGGGGGGGTGTTTGCAGTCAAGAGAAGACCTTGGGAGAGGCCGGACCGGAGCCCTTTCCGTGGAGAGGGCGAAGTACGGTGATCCCCGGAGACATCTGTGACGTGCACTCAAGCTACTTGCCAGTGTCCCCCAACTGGATCTTGGCAATCGGGAGGACACAAAGGTGTGCAGCTTCAGCTCGTGTCGCACAGTGGGATGAAGAAACTGACGGTCAACCATAGATCTGGCAAGTTATGGAACGCTTTATTTGCTCGTAAGGTTATAAATGTGCAAAACTGAATTGAATATTGACTTTCCTGCGAATAAGAATAACTGAAGAACAGGGATGCTATTTATTAAATTGGTCTGTATGCTGTTTACATTGTTGTATGAAACAATAGTTGTGTTGTGAAAGTGACGGGGGGGCCTCGAGTCAGTTTGATAAAAAGTTGATTATTTTCTATGAATGTTATTGTTTCCCGTCACCTTTGTGCGGCCCGATGTGAGTGACAGAGTGCGTGGGCCTAGCGAGACGCATTGTGGTTGTGAAAGCGTAAATACTTCGGTCTATAACCCCCTGCCTCCCTGAATATAAAAATGCATATTTTAAATAACGAGGTGGAGCGTCGGAGACCCGTCACAAATTGGGGGGGCTCGTCCGGGAATGAACATAAATGACCATAATGAGGTTGAGTCGAGGGTTTTTGTTCAATTGCAAGGAATTGAAATCGGACATAATGGAGCGAAACCTAGATTGTTTTTTCCTTTTTCGGGAAAGACGATTAGTCCAGGTGGTGATTGTTTTGATCTTTTTTTTTTCATGACCTGGGCCGGTATTTGAACTGGCGTGATTTAGGTTGCTGTGAGGTTGAATGGTATAGCACAACTATTTGATCCGTTATTTACAATGATCGTGTGGATATCTCGCTTGTTACTGTGGATGTATTAACTAGCTATCGAGGTTAGATAGCTTCAGAATGTCGACTGAAAGAGGGTGCGAGACAATGGGTCCCTGGAAAAAGAATACCTCAATAGAAAAGAAAACTTTTACTAAAGGGTCCGAACTGAAGGCATAGGTAGATGAATCTGGCCCCCGTGTAATTCATCGACTGCAGAAAATACAAAGGAGCCGGAAAAAAGAGAGAAAAGAAAAAAGGTGAAAAGAGGAAGAGAATGAGAACGGGAAAAAGAGGAGAGAGAAAAGTACGAAAAAGAGGAGAGAGAAAAGGATCTGGAAAAGAGAGAGAGAACGGGAAAGAGAGGAAGAGAAAAGGGAACGAAAAGAGGAGAAGAGAAGAACGAAAAAAAGGAGAAGAAAAGAACGGAAAAAGGAGAGAGAAACGACAAGAGAAAGACAAGAGAAACGGAAAGAAGAAAGAGAAAGAAGGAATAAGCATGTGAGGTAGAAACATGGAAAATTGGTGGTTGGAGAAAGGAACGGTGGACGGGAACGCAAAACCGCAAGATGAACTTTGCACCACTTGCCAGCCCTGTGAGATTTATGGCTTTGGGAGGCGAGTGATAATCCGACCATTTAAGGATTGCATTTCGCAATTTGGAAAATTGCCAAAGATCAGGCTTTACCCAAGATCGGGGGGTGGGCCACAGTCTGGGTCGGCCTGCTGTGCAGACACACAAGCGAGGGATGCTGTTTTTTTCAGCTTACCACCATAAACAGACAGATTATGAAGTGCTGCGCTCTTGTTTTCAGTGGTACCATAAACCGCCACATAGAATTATAGAAAAAGTGGGTTCAGAAAACCGTCGTGAAATCAGGAACACACTACAGTTGGTATTCCTTTATCGGCTTAGGCTCTCTTTGATAAATGGATAAGGTTAGGAAACATCAGCAAACATTTGAATCTTTGAGGAGGAGATCGTTAAGGACAAATTCTCCCACGGTTCGGAAATCATCACTGGTTCGTCAAAAGATTAGGAAGTTAGAGAGTTAGTGAAATTGCAGACCGGAGGAAGTCTGCCCTTATCAGCGGAATGATGAAGGGATCGAACCAGTCGACCCGTAATGCCCAGACCACACAGTCAGGAGTGATTCGCCGGACTCCCACAAAACAGAGGCAGACCACAGTTAAAGCTGAATTTTAAAGTCCCGTGAACGGTGGGATTGTAGGAGATTGTAGAAGGAAACCACAGTTTAAATGGGAGTAAGGTCATAATCCGCCAAGAATGTAACGATGCGAATACACTCAGTTGTTGCCGTTTGATACAATTCAACACAAGGCAGAGTACCGCACCAACTACTAGGGCAGTAGTAAATAAACGGGAAGACCGTGAACCTGCTTATGAATACAGACTGACTCTAGCCGGCAATGGTAGAGCCCGGTTTGGTGAAGAGACAACTAACCGGACACCACCGCGGGCGAGATGCATGGGAAGAAGTAATCGCTACCTTTGGCCGTGTCAAGTAGAGTCAGAGTGTTGTTCAGGATACGCCCTCACTGCAGCAATGCAAAACAAATCTTCCCTATCCAGCTGTTGGAGGTAGGTATATCCCCCAAGCCTAACCAGCTGCCAGTCAAGTGGGAAACAAGGGCATGCAGGTAGGAAGGTAACAGAAAGCGTGAATGCACAGGCGCCGCTACAGTAGAGCTAGTGTAGCACGAAGTGGCCGTGTAGTGGGCGCAGTGGTCATGAAATAGTCGTAGTACAGTGCCGTAGGCCATGGGTGGCCGTATGTGGTTCAAAAAAGTTGCGTTTGGCGTTGCCGTGTTATCCAGAACGATGTAGGAGCCATGGGGCGGACCCCAGTCGGCCAACATGACCACAGAGTAACTGGAACCAGCAGCTGGGTTGGGACCAGGGAGCTGTAATATCGCATGGCAAGAAGTCCAAGGCACCACATCGTTAGGAAATGCCAAGAAAGTCAGCTCACAGGACAGACGAACAAGTGTCGAAAAAGGACAAAATAAGGCTCATCAAGTAGTGGGCAGAGGCCATGAGTGGGATTCGAACCAAAATTTCCACAGAGAGAAGGTAAATCCGGTCGAGAAAGTTGAGGGATCATCTCTTAAACATTTTGAAAAGGGAGATGATCGTCGTCGCCAGTGCATGGGGGGGCGACACTAGGAAGAGGAATCGCGCAGATTTTCTCACGCGCTCCTTTTATTAAGGACTAACTGTGTGAAAAAGGTGCTCTGACTCTCTTGTAAAGCCTGGTATGCGCAAACTATCTCCCAAGGTTTATTGGCGGCCACAAACGGCGGTCAAGATTGAGAGGGGCAGGATAGTCAAGGGTGGAGCAATGCCTCCTGGGGGTTGCCTCGTAGTGTGAACAACAGAAGCAGACCAATGGTAAGAGCAATGCCTACGGCTGCTGTGATTGTGGTGGTGTGTGAGCAGTCATCTGTTACGGACAGCTACTGGTAAATAACGTAGCTGCCATTTTGTGTTATGATTTTGATTGGCCCTATAGCGGGTTGAGCCTATGTCATTGGATATTTTTCAGTTGATTATGTTGCTTTTGTTCACGCCCATTATGGAGCGGTTGAGTCATGCTCAAGTTATGATTTATATTTTTCGCGTTGATATCAGTTTGCGTATGTTGGCGGGTTCCTTATGTGGTGAAATAAGAATAAATGTTTATTTGCATATGTGTTGACCGTGTGAGCAGTTTTGTGGCCACACCCTGAATTTACTGTGTTGTTATTAGCTGGCCGCCAACCACCTGATTTTAAATCTTGTGTTGATCATGTTGCGCGGTCTTAGAAAGTGAAGAATGATTAATTAACATGTAGACATGCTGATAGCTAACGCTAAGACAGAGTTCTTGATTATAATGTGAGCCAGTTGGTTTAACTGTGTGATCAAGGGCTATCTGACTGATTTTATTGTTGTTAATTGGTACATTATCCATGTGTAGCGGAGTGTTGAGGTAATGATGTGTTTAAAAGCATAGAGGGATACTGTTGAATACTCGACCCATCACTGATTGGTGTGTATCAATGGGAGAACAGGCGTCCTGGAGAAAATGTTGATTGGAACAACATCTTAGGGACGGGTGTAATGAGCCGGCCGGAGGTTCTCGAGCATTTAGGCAATTTCAGGTTTCGGTTTTGAGAGCACGATCCTTGGGTCTGCAAGTTGCGAAGTCAGGCATCACAGGATACCCCGAGTCGTATACGAAGGAAGGGAGAGTGCTGGAAGTGTTTTTTCGCAGTCCGAGGATAGTAAACAAGAACATGCGACCGCCGGGCCCTGGTATAAGAGAGTGTCCCACTTTGAGCTCTGGCTATTCACTGGCTCTCCCGTGGGCCCTGAAGGGAAGGCGATCGTCAGGGACCGTCACGGAAGTGACCGTTCTGCCTGCAGGCAGAGTACAGCACCCATTCAGTCGTCCCTGTCTAGGATGAATGGAAGGCTTCGCCTATTGATGATTCGCCACCTTGTTATCTTAGAGTAGTATATACTTGAAGCCCTCAGGCCGGGCTGTAGAGAAGTCCAGGCGGTGGGACAATGGGTGCTTCGGGAATCGAACATGAGTTGAAAGGAGGTTTATTATTAACCACTGTGCCCCAGTCTTGTTGGCGCTAGCACTGTTGGTGTGTGTATTTAGGTGACTAGCGATCCCTTTGGTGAATAAATATAACTTGATTTATTGGTACAAAATGTGTGATGTGTGTGTTACCCATGATTCCATGGTTGGAGCCAGTTAAAACTCGGTTTTCTCTCTTCTTGAAACGAAAGATAAGGGCGTGGAAACCAGGAAGGGTGTGACTCACGTAAGGGAAAGTGAACGCAGCCCCTTGCGGCCAAGAAAATTCAGCGTGAAACAGAGGTTAGCTGCGCCTCCTTGTCTCCTGGTGGGGACTATGACATGGAGTTGCCGGTACCTCGAGCCGACGACGAGAAGAATGTCTCCCACCGTTGTGGGACGGTCGACAGCAAGACGTGTCCAGCCTTTGGCCTAGACAGAGCTGCCAACAACGGTGGGGCGTTTGGCAGGCAAAAAGACCTGTGGAGAGCCGACAGGAGCCCTTTCCGTGGAAGGGCGAAGTACGGTGGAGTCCGAGACTCGGTTGACGGGCCACGCAAGCTACTTGGCCATGTCCCCCAACGTGGGATCTGGCAATCGGTGGACACACGGTGCAGCTGTTCCGCTCGTAGTCGCACAGTGGGATGAGAGAAACTGCGTCAACCAAATGCTGACAAGTTATGGACGCATTAATGGCGCGTATTATAAGTGTGCAAGACAGAATAGTGGATTATTGTCTTTCTGCTAAGTACGAATAACTGAAGAACAGGGGATGCGAATTTAATAAATTTCGGTATCTGTTACATGTTGTAAGGATACAGCTAGTTTTTGTGTAGTGACGGGTGGGCTCGGAGTCAAGTTGATTTAAGTTGATTATTTCTATGAAAAATGTTATTGGTTTTCCTCCCTCACCTTTGTGCGGGGCCCAGTGATACAGAGTGCGTGTGCCTATAGCGGAGAGCGCATTTGGTTGTGAAAGCGTAAATACGTCTGTCTATAACCCCCTGCCATCCTGAATATAAAAATCATATTTTAAAACGAGGGGGAGCGTCGAGACCCGTCACACAGGCAGATACATAGATAAACAGAAAGAGACTAAGAGAGAGTGACAGAGACAGGGTCAGAGAGACAGAGACAGTGTCAGAGAGACAGAGACAGAGAGAAAGAGAGAGACAGATAGAGAGATAATTCAACATTCCAGAAGAACTTGTATCAAAGCGAGTGGCTCATCACACGGAATATACCAATCAGCTTCTTCATTTTTTCTTTAAAAGACGTGAAGAGTGTGTGGTAAAGGAATGTCGCCTGTGTGTGACTGGTGGCCACCAAGGGCTGACAAGATTCTGTGAGAGGTTCTTACTTTCAATTAGGTAAAAATACCGTATGGAGAAGATAAATTTTGTTTCCATGATGTGAGGAGAAGTTTCTGGTCGGACAACAGCTTCAAAGCTGCCGAGGATGATTGGAAAATAACTGCAGGTCCTACTCATCGACTTGTGCGTAGTTTGAAGTATTGTAGGAACCGGTGAACATTTTGAATAGCTTGGAGGTTAACCTTCACTTACCGGATTGTTTCCCTTTGCCTCCTTTCCGGTCTCTGACGTAATTAACCGACATTTCCTTTGCCGTTACCAGCCCATCTTGACACGCCAGATATGCAGTTCACGTGTGTCGCGTGACAGTTATTGACTATCACGATCAGGTACAGACTTTTTTTGTCACTGTGGCGTGGGTCGCGCGCGCGTGTGTGTGTGTGTGTGTGTGTGTGTGTGTGTGTGTGTGTGTGTGTGTGTGTGTGTGCGTGCGTGCGTGCGTGCGTGTGTGTGTATGTGTGTGTGTGCTTGTGTGTTGTCTGTGTGTGTGTGCGTGCGTGCGAGCGCACGTGCGTGCGGATGTGTGTGTCCGTGAGAGAAAGAGAGAGAGAGAGAGAGAGAGAGAGAGAGAGAGAGAGAGAGAGAGAGAGAGTGAGTGAGTGTGTGTGTGTGTGTGTGTGTGTGTGTGTGTGTGTGTGTGTGTGTGTGTGTGTGTGTGTGTGAGAGAAGAGAGATAGAGATAGTGTGTGTGCGTGCGTGTGTGTGTGTGTGTGTGTGTGTGTGTGTGTGTGTGTGTGTGTGTGTGTGTGTGTGTGTGTGTGTGATGAGAGGGGTGTGCGCACGCATGCGCGCGCTTGTGTGTGTTTGTTTTACAATTCCTGACGTTCAGAAATAGGCAAGCTAGACCGTTACTATTCTAGAATTTCTTAAATACGATAGATGATGTCACCTGACCTGCTGAAACAGCCAGAGACAGACAGACACACAGACAGACAGACAGAGACACCGAGATGAAGACGGAGAGGGAGGGGGTGAGACAAACAGACAGACTGATAGACAGACAGAGGCAGTTTTTATTTGCACTTATGACACAATCCGGGTTTCCCCGGTGATAATTATGAACAATACATTCCTCTCTTCTACGAGCGAGCGGCTCAGTGGCTGAGCACCGACTTTGCAATCAGCCGCTGCGCGTTCGAATCTCTATTGCACAACTACCGACTCTTTCGCTGCTCATCTCAACGTGTTCTGGCAGGCCAGTTCTACGCAGAAGCCACGTCATTCCTACATTGCAGACAACATATACATTTCCAGCGTCGGTACCATTTTTTTTTTTATCACGCTCGAAGGTAAAGGTGCCGTCACACGGCTCGCCGTTAAGCCCCCACCACACCCGGGACAACCACCTGCTGATCTTTCCCATTGTACCCGTTCAGTCTTTATCTGTGAGGGACGAAGGCTGGGGTGGGGGGGGGGGGGGTGAAGGATCGTGTCGCTTCCCGTGCCTGGACCGCTTGGGATCTTTTCGAAAGGTGGATGGGTGGAGAAAGGGGGGTGGAGGGGGGGGGGGGAGGGGCACTGTTCAGAGACACCAAGTCATTGAATTTAAGATTCTGAAGTGAGAGTGACGAGGTGTGATTGGGGAAAGGAGCGGGAAGGTCAGAGAGAGAGAGAGAGAGAGAGAGAGAGAGAGAGTGGATGTGTGAGTGTGTGTGCGCGTGCGAGCGCGCGCGCGTAAATGTATGTGTGGGTGCACGCACGCGCGCTTTGTGTGCGTCCAAACGTGCGTGCAAACATATGTGCGAGAGTTCATAAGTGTGTATATGTGTGTATGTGTGTGTGTGTTTTGTATTTGTTTGTGTGTGTGTGTGTGTGTGTGCGCGCGCGCAAGAGTCAGTGTCATGCCCATACACGCGCTGCTGTTCTTGGTAAAATGTATATCAGAAGGATAGGACAGGTTGTGATAACAGAAGGATAAGAGTAATGTATAGCGACAAAGCTCTTTCCAGAGAAGCCCCCTACCGATCTGTTTATAACCTGGAATTCTGGATAAGACTGGATTCAATGTGGATAAGACTGGATTCAAGTTTCCCCAATCTCGCTTTCAGGCATGTGTCCAGCAGACGAAAGGCTAGGAGCAGGCAATACAAATAAATATGCTTTCGAGAGGGATTACGATGATTCCCTCAGGCAGCTAGTGAAGGGCTTCTCATATTAATAATATATTCCCCCCATTTCTTCATCTTCAATTTTTTTTTTTTTTTATTTCTTTTAAATTCAAAATTTTTTGCCAAGTCATTACTATACCGATGAAGAATTGTTAACCTGCACTTGGTTCCCCCCACTGCTTAATTGTTCAGCATTTATTGTTGGTCAATCAGTGGGAGATTGCATCTCTAGTCCGTCACGAGAAACGGTCCACCTTGCCCCCCCCCCCCCCCCCCCCCCCCCTAATAAGTTTGTCACATGTATTTTTTGGTGCTTTAGAGTGTATAGATCACGAAAAATCATGTTAACATAAAAAATCTTGGGACGCACTGTCCCTTCTGGCTTAATTTTGAAGGGTACCCATCTCAGGTGCCGCGGCTGCTTTTCGTCGGTCCGAAACGTTCCATACGTTTGGTGATCACCTGTGTCTTTGTTATTTAAGCTACGAGAATTTGCTTTATGTATTTGTTGACAGTAATGCCTTCTGCACGATAGGCATAATCAGAACGATAATATATGCAATAAGGTGACCGCAGTAAAGCCACGTGTGTACCACCGTATATCACGGCGTTGCGAACTGTAAATTTGCCAAAGTGTTTGCAATATACATCTTTTCCCGAAAACTGTGCAACCTATTAGAAACAAAGTACAACCACAGTATCAAAGAACGGTCTCTTGTGATTCTTTTGAGATATGCCACATCACCAAATGGGCCTATGCTGGTGCCCTCTGTTGCCGGGTTATCTCCCCTATTTCGACGCAAATTTCTTTTCTGGCTTCGACGCAAATTTAATTTCTTTACAAATTCATATTGGACGTTTTATTAAAAATAAATTTAAATTTGCACTTTCCAAGTATGAGCGCATTTGTGTGTGTGTGTGGGGGGGGGGGGGGATGGGGGGACACGCTTTGCGTGCGGGCGCGCGCGCGCGCATGGGGTGTGTGTGTGTGTGTGTGTGTGTGTGTGTGTGTGTTTTGTGTGTGTGTGTGTGTGTGTGTATTGATGCTGATTGTTCTCAGATGCTGGCATTGGAAGGTATTCTGTTCAGGGCGACATCTGCCAGACTGTACTTAATCAACAACAATCTGATTATTTTGAGTCGCTTCCCTCGCACAAGTAGAAAGCGACTCATCTCATACGTGGGATATGACAGCTTCTTCTTCTGCAATCTCTGCATTTGGCCACAAGAGGATTTACTAGAATGCTTCGTAAACCAGCGGAAAAGCCCACCTTTTTGCATTTAGGCATGGACCGTTGGGGGAGGGTGAAGATACTCTTAAGAAAGTTCAAAGTTCAAACCTCCACTGGATTTTTCCCTCTGGAAATACAGCAGCATGTCAGATCAGGAAAAACCAGCGTGGCTGGCTTCATTTCACAGTGGGGGCCCAACCGGCAAGAAGACGAAATAGACTACTACCCTGTGAGCCATCCCCCCAATCACCGAGTACAAGCCCGCCCCAGGAATGCTTGCGACTTGCAGAGAAGGCCACGAGAGTGTTAGACAAGAGTACGTTATCATCACGTTTGATTTTGGGGTTTGTATGAAAGCCTACCCGATCGTCGGGAACCAACCTGCCCGGGTACAAGAAGTATATTATTCTGATCGGGGGCTTTCCACCTTGCCTGTGCATACCTCAAGGTGCTTGGGGAAAAGCTGGAGGGTTCGGGGTTCGGAGATACCCTTTGAAGGCAGGTCTGATCTCTTCTGGTTCTGGGAAAGGGGTTGCTGTCTGGCAAACACATGAACAAGCATTGTTCTGCCATAAAAACAAGCTTGAGAGTCTAGAACGCTTGCTGCTGGAAAGGTATCTTGAAATCAGAGATGAAGACACGTCTTTTTCCGACATGTCAGAAGACAGCATGATAAAAACTCCAACAGCCTCATTTTTTCTCCAAAGAGACGTTGACTGAGCTTCAGCAAGATGAAGCTATCTTCAGTTTCATGGCAGAGTACGAACAGTTCAGCGACAGAGTCAGAGAAGGAGCCTTTGGACCAACTGCACAATTTTGGTTGTCGTACATCGATCATGTATGGCTTGTCCTAGCGCTCCTTGAGGCTGTCAAAATCAACGATTTCCCTGCTGTACGCACAAACGAGTCCCAAATGCCAGCCTCTTTTCATTTCGGTGGACAAAAACTATGCACCTACCTGACCTTCTTCTCAGTGTTCTTGGCAAGCATTGACTTTGTCACATCCTGGACCCCAAGGAGATGCTGCAGAGAGGTGCTTTCAGCGTGGCAAGGTCCTTCATTCCTAAGCAATCGCTGTGCACTGGACAAGACCATGGAAGAAACGTTCAGAAGCACGCCAAAAGCAGAGGAGGAACTGGTGGAGGTGCGCTGGTCTCACGTGACTGCTGTCGAAACCAGGAGGCCTACCAAAGATGGTTAGGACAACCCATGAGAGGGTCAAAGAAATCTTGACCTCAACATGGCGGGCATGGCACAAGGTGATGAGGTTGGCAGTAGATATTGAGACTTGCGTCCTTCTGATAGTGAAAGAAAACGTCATGAAGACTCAGGATGCAGTCAAAAGTTTCATCGACCCTTTCTGTGAGGAAGCCTTGGTCAAACTCATCGCCCTGTCACCCTGAAGCATCTGTCCCACCCGGCATTCAGCATGATGTGTTGAGGGCAGAAAAGGCTGGTAACGCGTGAAGGAGGCGTTCATCACACAGAGACTGTGGCAAATGACAATTTCTTTGAACCAGTCAAGCGGCTAAACCTGAAACGATGGCATCCAAAGAACAAAACCGTCCACATGAAGACTTCCAAGAAGAAGGTTGTGGAATGCAAACAACAAGGGAACCTTGCCTTTCAAGTCCTTGTGAAGGCACGGGAAGCAGGTGTTCAACTCAATCTGAATAGTTGATGAAATACCAACTTACTCCTTACCTTACAGTATTGCCACTGCTGACAATTTCCTTGCCAAGACGACAAAGCAAAAGGGTTTTAATACCTCACCAAAGATATGGAAGATGCCGCTCTCCCCTCCGCATGACGCGACGCTGGTTGTGATCGATGGCAATGCAGTGTTTCACTGTTTGCAACGCTTCCCTCCAAATTTTAGGGAGATCAGCCAGAAATATCTGACATGCTGCCAAGGGAACGGGCGTGGTGTTCAATAGACATGTACAAAACGGACTGAATCAAGCAAAGAAAAGAAAAAGGGGAGGCACGGCGATAAGATCATCATGAAAGGAGAAAGCACCAAGCGTCCTGCAGACTGGAAAACGTTTTGTCAAACGACGGAAAAAAAGAAGCAGCTCAGCCAAGTATTACGGCGACGTTTGGAGCAAGGTGAGAATTTCGCCCCAAATTCCCAAGGACAGAAAAGTCACGCTGATATGTGAGGGAGAAGCCTTCCTGCTGCAATCGGCAGATGAGCTGACGACAACAAGGACGCCAACCGTAACGCTTAAAAACCACACAAGAAGAGACGGAATCCAGAGTTGTCCTCCACTGTGCGTACGCTGAAAGGAATGGATACAGCTTCGTCCGCGTCAAGAGTCCGACTCGGAATTTTTTTCATTTTCCTGCCTTCGCTCTGCAGCTGAAGGACGTGTTGATTCTGTTCGACACAGGAATGGGGAACAAAACAACGGCTCATCACGTCACTGACATCGCTACAGCATACGGGCAACAGCACTGCATGCACCGTACCTGGCTCTTCATGCTTACACCGGCTGCGACACAACAAGTGCATTCAAGGGCATTGGGAAAATTAAACCCATCAAAGTTCTTCACAAATCCAAGATTTGTGGAAACAATTGCCCGCTTGGAGGTACATGGGCCATCGCTGAAGAAGTCAAAGCCGATCTTGAGACCTTCAACTGTGTCATGTACGGCAGACTTGTTTCCCCGGGCTAATGACTTCCGACACCAGCTACTCAAGGAGGATGTGGAGATGACCATTGAACGCAAAAATACAAAAGTTGACATGGGAAGCATGCCTCCGTGCAAACAAAAAATCTTCAAGAGCACATCAAACGGAGCAACTATCAAGTTGCATTTAGGGAAAGGCTCTCGAACCCATGTCTGATTTTCCAGCAGCAAGCAATGGCAGGATGGATTGACTTTATGGCACCTTGGAAACCCGTGTGGTCCGCAGAAGAGAAGGGCGTCATCCTGCCCGCAGAATATGGTTGACTTCCTTGTGGATTTTCCAGACTCTGACGACGACGAAGAAGAAGCTGTCATAGCCTACGTATCAGAAGAGTTTGTTTTCTACTTGTGCCCGGGGGGAAACGACTCGAATGATGAGATTGTGGTTGATTTAAATACAGTCTGGCAGATGTCGCCATGAAACAGAATGCCCTTTCCCGTTGCCAGCATCTGAGAACAATATCTTTATCAACACAACACACACCACACACCACACACACACACACACACACACACAAAACACACACACACAACAAACAAACACGCACACACACACACGAGCTCACACTTGGAAAGTGCACATTAACTTTATTTTCAATAAAAAGTCCAATATGAATTTGTGAAGAATTAAATTTGCGTCGAAGCCAGATAGGGGTAGGGGAGATAACCCGGCACAGAGGGCATCAGCATAGGCCCCTGGTAATGTGGCATAGCTCAAAAGAATCACAAGAGACCGTTCTTTGATACTGTGGTGTACTTTGTTTCTAATAAGTTGCACAGTTTTCGGGAGAGATAGTTTATTGCAAACACTTTGGGAATTTACAGTTCGCAACGCGTGATATACGGGGGGTAACACGTAGCTTTACTGCGGTCACCTTATTGCTATATTATCGTTTGATTATTTCCTATCGTGCAGCATTACTGCCAACAAATTATACATAAAGCAAATTCCGTAGCTTAAATAACAAAGACACAGGTGATCACCAAACTTATGGAACGTTTCGGACCGACGAAAAGCAGCCGCGGCACCTGAGATGGGTACCCCTTTAAAATTAAGCCAGAAGGGACCGTGCGTCCAAGATTTTTTTTTTTGTTAACATGATTTTTTCGTGATCTATACACTCTAAAGCACCCAAAAAAAACATGTGACAAATTTATTAGGGGGGGGGGGGGGGGTGCAAGGTGGGCCGTTTCTCGTGACGGAGTTATAAAGGGGATCCAAGTAAAGGTTGTTCTGTACAATAATTAGCCACTCACAATGCTTGGGTTATTGAACAGCAAGCTGACCACCCGGACTGTTCCATATCTTTTTATCTCCCTTGCAACCTTGAATGGATCCTCAAGCATAGGCCAAAGATTGTCCCCTATATTTATATTGTTTTAATAAAGCTTTTAGTTTTTCAGCAACTTTTTTTCATCTCCACACAATTGTTTTGTTCCATTTACTACCCTTCGCTGGCTGCTTTGAGGGTGCTGTTGGATTCTTTTTTGAACCTTGGTGGTGAGAACACCATAGAATTATGGACTGTGGTGTGTCTCTATTTGACACCAAGAGCGCTGACACAATCAGCCGTGTCTCCCTGATAAGTCCGATCCAGCGGACGAAAGGCCTAGGAGCAGGCAATACAGATAAATATGCTTTAAAGAGGGATTACGATGATTCCCTCAGGTAGCTAATGAAGGGCTTCTCATATTTATAACGTATTCTTCCCATTTTCTTAATCTTTAATAGTTTTTTTTAAAGTTCAATCTTTGCCAAGTCATTACTATAACGACTGAAGAATTGTTAGCCTGCACTTGTTTTTTCCCCACTGCTTAATTGTTCAGCATTCTATCTCTCTCTCTCTGTATATATATATATATATATATATATATACATACTCTTTTTCTCTCTCGCACACACACATGAACACCTGATGCGAGGAATGCGGGCTCATAATTCAGAAACAACGTTCGTCTGACAAACTTCTCACCAGCTCAGTGTTTCTTCACCACAACGTGTTGCAGACAGACACCTGCTCGTTCACACTTCAAAGAAGAAGTTCAAAAAAAAAAAAAGGAAACAACAGAAAAATGCAAGTAAATCGCAGATGAACTAATTCAAGACTCGAGTCACGGATGTTGCGACACACCAACGTTAACTAAGACTTGAGTCATGGATGTTGCAACACACCGACGTTAATTAACTAATTGAAGACTTGAGTCATGGATGTTACGACACACCAACGTTAACTAATTCAAGACTTGAGTCATGGATGTTACGACACGCCAACGTTAACTAATTCAAGACTTGAGTCATGGATGTTACGACACACCAACGTTAACTAATTCAAGACTTGAGTCATGGATGTTGCGACACACCAACGTTAACTAATTGAAGACTTGAGTCCATGGATGTTGCCACAACGCCAACGTTAACTAATTGAAGACTTGAGTCATGGATGTTACGACACACCAACGTTAACTAATTCAAGACTTGAGTCATGGATGTTGCGACACACCAACGTTAACTAATTCAAGACTTGAGTCATGGATGTTGCGACACACCAACGTTAACTAATTGAAGACTTGAGTCATGGATGTTGCCACACGCCAACGTTAACTAATTGAAGACTTGAGTCATGGATGTTTACGACACACCAACGTTAACTAATTGAAGACTTGAGTCATGGATGTTACGACACGCCAACGTTAACTAATTGAAGACTTGAGTCATGGATGTTGCCACACGCCAACGTTAACTAATTGAAGACTTGAGTCATGGATGTTACGACACACCAACGTTAACTAATTGAAGACTTGAGTCATGGATGTTACGACACGCCAACGTTAACTAATTGAAGACTTGAGTCATGGATGTTGCCACACGCCAACGTTAACTAATTGAAGACTTGAGTCATGGATGTTACGACACACCAACGTTAACTAATTGAAGACTTGAGTCATGGATGTTGCGACACGCCAACGTTAACTAATTCAAGACTTGAGTCATGGATGTTACGACACACCAACGTTAACTAATTGAAGACTTGAGTCATGGATGTTACGACACACCAACGTTAACTAATTGAAGACTTGAGTCATGGATGTTGCCACACGCCAACGTTAACTAATTGAAGACTTGAGTCATGGATGTTACGACACACCAACGTTAACTAATTGAATACTTGAGTCCAGGATGTTACGACACACCAACGTTAACTAATTGAAGACTTGAGTCATGGATGTTGCCACACGCCAACGTTAACTAATTGAAGACTTGAGTCATGGATGTTACGACACACCAACGTTAACTAATTGAAGACTTGAGTCATGGATGTTACGACACGCCAACGTTTTAACTAATTGAAGACTTGAGTCATGGATGTTGCGACACGCCAACGTTAACTAATTGAAGACTTGAGTCATGGATGTTACGACACACCAACGTGCAACGAGTGGGGGGAGCTGCGGGATGCACGCAGTTTTTGTTGTTGTCGTTTGCTTGTTTGCGTTCTCTTTGTTTTCTTTTGTTTTGTTATTATCATTTTCTTTTCTTTCCTTTTTTGTGGCGGTGGCGTGTTTGGCCGGCGTGGGCTCTGCAAGAAGTGAAACACGAGGCTGGTACACCCATGAGGACGTACGCTTCCATGATGAGCTTCCCTCCCGTCGCGTCCAGTTCCATTACAGAATGGCATCTGTGATACGTCCCTTCACGTCCTGGTGGAATGCCCTGCGCATGCCGGTGTCGTATATAATACTGTCGCTCATAAAATCGTGTCGCAGCGACAGTATTTCCGGGAAATACTGCATTTTATGGACAGCTACAATATTCTATAGGACATTTTTCGTGAAAAGTTGTCGCACGACAATTTTTTCCAGCAAATATTGTCGCTGCAACAGTATTTCACGTGAAATGCTGTCGCTGCGATACAATTCCACGGCGACAGTATTATATACGACACCCCGGCACATAAGGTCAACACGGCGCGCGCTTCTCAAGGGTGGTGCGGGATTGCTTCCAGATGTGCGGGTTCGGAAGTTGAGGACAGTAGTACTTCTCTGGGTTCTCACTGCCACCTTCAGGTGTATCTTTTTTCTCTCTGGATTTTTTCAGATGACTGAGAACTCTACAGATCACCTTGACTATCAAGACATTATAAACTTGAACATATTTCTTTTCTGGAAAATTCAACTATCAACAAATGGCAGTCAATCAGAAACAGACTTGGAACGATTTTTTTTTTTTTTTTTTTTTTGGGGGGGGGGGGGGTATTCTGTGTTCAAAGAGGATATAAATGTAATCAAAAGGTTTCAAGAAAGCGACGAAAGTCTTACCTAATATCTCATAGAAGTGAAGGGATTTTAAATCACTTTCTGACATTTCCAATAAAAAAAAAAGACTTGCGAACGTGTTGTGTGTGTGTGTGTGTGTGTGTGTGTGTGTGTGTGTGTGTGTGTTGTGTGTTTGTGTATGCGTGTGTGTGTGTGCGTGTGCATGCTTGAATGTGTGTGGTTTTTGTGTGAGTGTGTGCATGTGTGTGTGTGTGCGCGCGTGTGCGTGCGTGAATGTGTGTGCGTGCGTGCGTGCGTGCGTGCGTGTGTTTGTGTGTGTGTGTGTGTGTGTGTGTGTGTGTGTGTGGTGTGTGTGGTGTGTGTGGGCGTGCGTGTGTGTGTGTACGTGTGTGATTGTGTATGTGTGCATGTGTGTGCGTGGTCGCGTGCGTGTGCGCGCGTGTGTGTGTGTGTGTGTGTGTGTGTGTGTGTGTGTGTGTGTGTGTGTGTGTGTGCGTGTGCGTGCGTGTATGTGAGTGTGTGTGTGTGTGTGTGTGTGTGTGTGTGTGTGTGTGTTGTGTGTGTGTGTGTGTTTTGTGTATGCGTGCGTGCGTGTGTATGTGTGTCTATCTGTTGCCTGTGTGTGCTGTGTGCGGCATGAGTGTAACAATGGTCTTTGTCAAACTTTACGACAAATGTATGAAGCACACAGACTTCACCATTTTCCCATCACCGTTCGAAACACTTACAGTACGAGCTGCACCGGGTGAGTGTCAAACTTCGTGAGTTGACATACGTGAAGTAGGCAACCTGGTCACTGTCCGACAGCGTTCAAAATGCTTCGAGTCTCAGCTCCACTGAGCTCGTCCCAAGCTGGACCAACCTAGAGCAGAGAGTTGGTCGAGGATCTTAGCCAACAGTTCCCGCACTGTGTTAGTCACTTCGCGCCCTTCCCCCCCCCCCCCCCCCCCCCCCCCCCCCCCCCCCCCCCCCCCCCCCCCCCCCCCCCCCCCCCCCCCCCCCCCCCCCCCCCCCCCCCCCCCCCCCCCCCCCCCCCCCCCCCCCCCCCGGAACCCCCCCCCCTCCGTCCCCCACAGCGCCCTCAAAATGCTCGAGTCTCCAGCTCCACTGAGCTCGTGCCCAAGCTCGGACCAGCCCTAGACAGAGAGTTGGTCGAGGATCTTACCAACAGTCCCTTCCCCGCCACTGTCGTGTAGTCACTCTTCGCCCCCCCCCCCCCCCCCCCCCCCCCCCCCCCCCCCCACCCCTCCCCCCAGCTCAGACCCTCCTAGTCCTCCTTTCCGCAGAATGTCAGCGAAGCTTTCCTATTAACGTATCATACAAGCGAGGAAAACCGCTTATCGGCTTCCGAGAGCGAATTTCGTTTTCGCGTGGGTGCGCGAGGCATGGGCCTCACAGCGGAGGGCAGCAGGGTAGCGTTCAGAGGCCAGAAGCCACTGCTTTTTTTTTTCCCCTGCACTTTGCTACGTTCCTACCTTTTCCTTTTTTTTCCTCTACATTTTTGTTCCTTATTCTTTTCCCCGCACAAATTTGTTCTTACCATTTTATTTTCTGCTTTCTTAAAAACACTTCGTTCTACTTTTCCCTATGTTTCCTTACCTTCTTCTGAGTTTCCTCTTGTTTCATTTTTCTACAGTTTCCTAGAATTCTCCTCATCTACTTTCCGAATAACAAAAGGTTAAGTTTGCAACAACAACAACACAAAGAAAAAGAAAAAAAAAAGCAAACTGAGTAACAAACGGCAATATGAATAATCGATCGGTATGGGGAAAAAAGAATGGAACAGTCGTAAAAGATGCAAAAAATACCCGCATTTACAAAAATAAAAGAGTAAGAAATGGTAACAAGAGAGGCAGATTGCCTATTCTCCTCACATGCCACGTGTGTCACAGTCTTAACTGGGCAGCCAGTCCTAAAACAGGGTGGAGGATGTCAAGAAGCCTACCAGAACAGCAGTCCGTGTGGGTGAAAGAAATAACTCACTCATTCTTGGAGAAAGAAACGGAGAGATTGGGGGCATGGGGGATGAAGGGGAAGGGAGAGTGGGGCATTACGGTGTAGAGAGTACAAGGCTGGCTCTCTGTACATGCATTTTTTCACACGAGTCATAATTCAAAGCAAGGCCACTTTGCATCATAGCGAGGCGTAGCGAGATTGCATTCCATCAGTCGGAAGCTCTTTGGGACATACAGTTCCCGGACGAATCCGTGGGAAATCGTGACTTCTCATCATGCACGCGTTCACCTTTAGTCCAGAGTCGTCCGATATGTTTGTCATCATCTCCTATTGACGTAGTTGTCGGATGACGTATCTGACGCTTCCATTTTGGCTTTAACCGAGTTCCTTGGTGCTGTTACATTTTCTCTCTCTCTCTCTCTCTCTCTCTCTCTCTTCTCTCTCTCTCTCTCTCTTCTCCTGGATCCAGACGCATTGGCAAATTTATGAGATAGGCTTCTGATCATGTTCGGTACTTGGATCAGCATATCCACACACACATACGCGCGCGCACGCGAAGCATTGGCTCATTCTAATGCAAATATGAGTCACAACAAGTATCGTACGGGAGGCAAAAAGGTAGCTAACAAAAATAAAACTTACCAAACAGCAATACTGGTAAAAAGCGTTTAACAGCGGTAAAAAGTAACAAATAATAACATATAAGTAACAACCAGTAGTAAAAAAAAAAGTATGAAACGTCAAAAAAAAAGTATCAGACAATGGTAAAATCAATTAAAAATAGCACAAACAAACAAACCGTTCTAAAAGCTTAAACAAAAGTAAAAAAAAAAATCTATAATAAAAGATGACAAACACAACCGGTAATACAAAGTATCCAACATAGTTAAAGATCAAAACCTGATGATGAAAAGCAACAAACAGTGACAAGTAATAAACAGTAAATAAAAAGCATCAAACAGCAATAAAATCTTTCTAGCGAAAACAAAAAGTATCAAATGGCATTAAAAGCAATAAACAGCAATAAAAAGTCAAAAAGCAACATTAACAAAAGGTCACTTACGACAGCAACAAGCAACAAAATGTAATTAAAAATTACTTATTAAAAAAAAAAGTAACCAACATTACTTAAAACTAAGTTACAATCATAAAAAGGGTCAAACAGTGGACAAAGTACAGCAAACATTCGTTAACAACATAGAACATTAACAAAAAGTGGCCAATACTAGTTAAATTGTATGAAACAGTAACAGAAAGTAGTGATTAATATTAAACAGTCATACAAAAATAGCAAATATTAATCATAAAGTGTTAAACAGTAGTATGAATTAGCAAATAATACTTACAAATATCCAAACAGTAGTAAAATGTGCAAACAATAGTTTGAAAAAGATACGAAAGCGCAGTAACATTTGAACAAGCAAGACATTAAAAGTGTTAAATAGTAGTAAACATTAGCTACCAATAGTATAAAGTGACCAAACTGTAGTAAGAAAATAGTAAACAATCCATATGAATAATCAATCAAAAAGTGGGGGCAATACTAGCAAATACTAGTCACATATCATTAAACAAAAGTGGAAACAAGAGCAGCAAATACTTGTAACATATTAACTAACTAAAGTGGGAAAAACAGACGAAAATACTTCCTGCATATTAACAAAGAAAACTGGGGGGAAATAGTAGCAAATACTTGTTACATATCAACAAGCGAAAGTGGAGAGAGAAAAAAATAGTTGCAAAATACTTACGCATATTATCAAACAAAAGTGGAGAAAAAAAAAAAACTAGTAGCAAATACTGGTTACATATCATCAAACGAAAGTGGAAAAAAAACAGTAGCATATACTTTTAACATATCATCAAACAAAAGTGGAAAAAAAATAGTAGAAAATACTTGTTACATACAATCAATCAAAACTGGGGAGGGGGGGTGGGATATTAGCAAAAACTCATACCATAGTATCAAACAGTAGTAACAAGTAAGCTGCAAGATGAGGTGACTGCAGGCGCCGAATATGAGAAGTTAGGAATTGCCCGTTCTTCGTTTTCGTTGTCGTGAATGCTGTTTACCTTGCCTGAAGAAGACCTAAGGGGTCGAAACGCGTCGTGGTTTGTCTTTTAATTCGTTGGTGCATGTGACTTGGCGGATTTATTTCAAATACCTTTCAAAACTAGTAAGTAACAAGCAGCAAACAACAGTCACAAAGCCTCCAACAATAATACACAGTAATAACAAGTAGCAAAGCACAGCCACAAAGCCTCCAACAATAATGCACAGTAGTAACAAGTAGCAAAGCACAGCCACAAAGCCTCCAACAATAATACACAGTAGTAACAAGTAGCAAAGCACAGCCACAAAGCCTCCAACAATAATACACAGTAGTAACAAGCAGCAAACAACAGCCACAAAGCCTCCAACAATAATGCACAGTAGTAACAAGTAGCAAACAACAGCCACAAAGCCTCCAACAATAATACACAGTAGTAACAAGCAGCAAACAACAGCCACATAGCCTCCAACAATAATGCACAGTAGTAACAAGTAGCAAACAACAGCCACAAAGCCTCCAACAATAATACACAGTAGTAACAAGCAGCAAACAACAGTCACATAGCCTCCAACAATAATACACAGTAGTAACAAGTAGCAAACAACAGCCACAAAGTCTCCAACAATAATACACAGTAGTAACAAGTAGCAAACAACAGCCACAAAGCCTCCAACAATAATACACAGTAGTAACAAGTAGCAAACAACAGCCACAAAGTCTCCACCCCGTATCTCTTCTTCTTCTTCCTAAATACTGGTTCACTCAAAACTGAGTAGATCACCAGCGCGCATATTAAAAAAAAAAAAAAAAGAAAGAAAATGCGACTTAGCTGTTGGCCCCTGGAGCAAAATTTGGCAACAAGGGGTCGCACATGAAATTTAAAAGGTTAAAAGCAATGGCTAGGTTAAGGCCTAGGTAACCATAGAATATATGGGGAAGTTAAAATAGAAAAGTCAATCAATATGCAGATCTCAGGATTGTCTTATCAATTTGATTTTTAAAAGAGACTGCATTTGTGGCAATCTTGATGGCACCCGGCAGTGACTTCCACGGCCTTATAGAACTGGGATAAAATGAATGTAAATGGCTGTCAATATTTAATGCAGGTATGGTATCAGATTGACCGCCACTCCTGGTGCTACTTTTATTAAATACTAGTTGTTCCATTGGGATATCAATTAGTTTAGCTCTGCCTTTGAAGAAGGTACTAAGTTTAATAAAGGCTCTTCTCTCTTCTAAGGGTTTCCATTCTAATTTCCTCATGTTCTTCCTAGTGTTCCCTTTCTCTCCGATATGGTTCCTGTTACGAACCGTGCTGCTCTCTTCTGAATCTTTTCGAGGTTATCAATGTCCTTTAGATTGTAAGGATCCTAGACTGAGCAACCATATTCCAGTACTGGTCTAACCAGTGTTTAATAGCAGTCGTCCTTAACCTTTCGGGGGCAGTCGTTGATGTTCCTGTATAAAAAAGCTAAGATGTTGTTTGCTTTCTTACATAATAAATTGTAACGTTCTTTCCATTTGAGACGACTATCTATAATCACCCCTAAATATTTTGCAGCATTGGTTTCTTTAAGAATAGTATTGTGAATAAAGTATTTTGATCTAGTTGGTGAGCGTTTATTACATATACGCAACACTTGGCACTTCTGGGGATGAAATTCCACCTTCCAAGTTCTTTCCCATCTTGTAAAGCGTTCAGATCTTCTTGTAGAATGCGTGTATCATTCTTGCTTCTGATTGTTCTATATACTAAGCTGTCATCTGCAAAAGCCTTATAGTAGTTCCAGGAGAGAGATTTCTACTTATGTCATTTATATAAATTATTAAAAAAAACAAGGGCCCCAGAACAGTTCCTGTGGTACGCCGACAATACTGGTTTACAATGAGATGACGACCCTTCCACAACAACTTTCTGCGTTCTCCCAACGACGAATGACCAATCAACAGCCAGCAGTGCTGAGTATTAAAAATCACAGTCACCCGTATGAATAAAAGATGTAAAAGATGATAAAAGATGTAAAAAAAAAGAAGTTGAAAAGGGAGCTCCAAACACCAGGCAGCATCCTCGCCTCCTCCCTTGCGGCAGTGCAGTCTCAGTGCAGTCCTGGCTGAACGGCGCCGCCAGTCCGTGGAACTGCGCTGCAGTGGGCAGAAAATGACATGTCACCGCTCACTGCGTCTGTCTCTTCCATGAAAGGCTGAGGTCTGAGAGGTGGCCACAGTGGTCGCCCCGTAAATCGAGTGAAGGGTGTCCAGACAGGCGGAGTACAGTACGTGTCTGTCATAGGGTTAGCCGTTCTCATGGGCCTCGGGCGGTGTGTGTGTGTGTGTGTGTGTGTGTGTGTGTGTGTGTGTTGTGTGTGTGTGTGTGCGTGTGTGTGTGTGTGTGTGTTTGTGTGCGTGCGTGCGTGCGCGCGCGTGTGTGTGGTTGTTGTTGTTGTTATTGTTGTTCTTGTTCTTGTTGTGTGTCTGTATTTAGGTGAGAAAGAGAGTGAGAGAGAGAGACTGAGAGAGAGAGAGAGCGTGAGAGAGCGAGGGGGGAGAGGGAGAGGGGGAAAGTGTGCGTAGAGTGCGCGCGCGCGCGCGCGTGCGCGTGCGTGCGTGCGTGCGTGTGTGTGTGTGTGTATGTGTGCGTGTGTGTGTGAGAGGGGAGAGAAAAGAGAGAGAGAGAGAGAGAGAGAGAAGAGAGAGAGGAGAGAGAAGAGGGGAGAGAGAGAGAGAGAGGACAGTGAGGACTCCCCGCGCCGGCGAAATGCAATATGTTTGTCCCGAAAGTGGAACACAGCCATAAGATCACATTCATTTGTGCTTCCTTCTATGCACATTTCCGTGCATACAATGATAGATTTTATATATATATTTTATATATATTTATTATTATATATATATATATTTTATATATATATATATATATATGTCACTGTTAAGAATTTAGACAGGGTATATTTTTTAAATATATCCCCGTTATAACCACCCTTTCCCCTTTTACTGAGAGTATGAACGCCACAAAAACAAAACACCACAAACGAAATACGGTGCACAAACAGAAGGCTTTATTTGCATTCACAAGCAATCTCCCCCACAGAATGGCAGTTTGAAACACCAATACCTTGATATAAAAAAAAAAAAACAAAAAAAAAACAAAACCCAAACAAAAAACAGCCCCCAAAAGAATCCAACGATATATAAATTCCCCGACCATCAGCGCATGGCCCCTTATGCATACCTGTGCACGCATGTGCTGCACTTTCTACATATAACGACCCTTCCCTCAGGAGGAAACAACACCAACACACCTCAGCCCATGAAGGCCAATACCAGAAGGGAAAGGGTGAATCACATCACTGGAAATCCGGGTTTGAAATATCAAGCAAGGTTGATACCTCATAAAAACCCAGAGATGCCCACGAAATGTTGTTTTTTTTTTTTTTTCCAAAAATGTACTCTTTATATAATTTTTTATGTGCGGTATTCAAACTACCCGGACACCCAAATCAACCCAAAAATGTTCAACACAGATTGTTCAAGTAACCGAACCAATGTTGCACTTTCAATATTCATTCAAAGTCCTGGCGGGTGCTTGACACATGCAAGAAAAAAAAAAAACTCCTTCAAAAAAAAAACACACACACAAAAAAAAGGGGCAACACAGCGTTTCCCAATATGATTATGTAAACGTCGGTCTGCTTTACGACGCCTCACACAAATTTGCCCCCGCCCAAACACAAAACCTTAAATGAAGCGTTGATATGAAGTAGGGGGGGTTTAAAGACGTGACGCGTCGAAGAGCGCGGTCCCTACCTACCGGGGCCCCAACACATTCGCGAGTCGACCGCAGATGGTATACTGCGGCGAGCTCTCAAAACGCTTGCCCACTGAAGACACAGAGTTGAAGTCGGAGGAAACTGCCACACCCTCGGACTGTGGAGGCGGACGGCGTACCGCCCGGGAAAACGCCCCCTGCCGGCTCCACGTGCGTCCCACCCCGGCAGAGAAGTGGGCAGGAATGACAGTGGAAGTGGCAGTGAAAAACTGCCACAACCGAGAGGCCGACCCTCAGATTTGCTGTGTGGGGAGGTACAGAAAACTCGCCGGAACCCTTGGACAACAACGGGAACGACACACAATGGACGACACCCTCAGTCCCCGGGGGACACTGCCAGACAGCCAACGCCCTGGTACATGCAGAACCGTCGTGAACACCGAAACATCGACAGTCTTTCACTTGGTAGCCAAACCTTCAAAAGTCGGTCGAGGGCATACGCGAACCCTGCCCCAACGGCAGAAACAATCATGAGCACGAGGCCAAAACCCACCTTCGCGGATAACGCCTCAATTGTACTGACTTGAGACACGCCGACACCCCGAATTCACATCGGAAACTCCAAGACAGCACTCACATTCACGGAATCCCCACTCATCGAAGAACTCCAGTTTCACGAGTGTTTGTTTACACACGTAAACCCATATTCCGGCGAGTCTGATGTTTCCTCCCCCCCCTCAAGAGTTGACAGGAAAGCAAATTCCCGGCAGGAATCACGCACTTCACGGCCACTGCCAACTGGCAATGACGGGCCCACTCCACAATTGTCACTGAAGCGACCCGTGTCAGTGTGCGTGACAATACCTTCCCCCAGTTTTAAAAGTATACCTTTAAATAAAAACCTGAAGGAACGCACGAACAAGTCTTAGTGTTACAGCATTTGGAAAATAATAAACCTTCTCTTCCTCTACTTTTTTTAGCTCTTGGCACAGAACCCTTACTCCATACTACTCAAGAAATCTGCAACCCATTCTCACGTCCGGAATTGCGTCCACTACAAACTAAAATGGTTGAATTCAGTTGATTTTGAGCCGCGCCCCAACATAGCAAACCCTAGCAAGCCTGTGAAGACACCCTGGATTTGGTAATGGATACGGGCAGCGTGCAGAAACTATCAGTTCTGGAACGCCTCCCCCAACTCGGATTCCACCCACGATGCGAGGCTGATTGTCCTTTACCAGGTCGCTGGCACTTTAAGCTTGACTTCACATACCTGCCTATGTCACCACACTCCTAGGCCAATAGAAGTTTGGGAAATATTCTCTTCTTTGTCTTGTTTCCCCCAAGTGTCCAGCCATGGGGAATATCGTGTCCGAGATTTTAATACGGTCTTCCTTAGGGATTTTCGGCACACAAACCTGGGTTTGCTGTTCCCTCTCACTTCGTACTTACGTACAAGAACTCGGTCTTTCACATGAAGGATACCTATTTCGTGGGAATGGAACACTAACTTTTCCTCTGCAGCTTTCTGGCACGTGCAAGGCTATCATCTGTTCCTGCCCCGAATCAGTCGTCTTTCGAGACAGCATCACTTGTCCTTTAAAGATAAAGGTGAGCGGGCCCTGTCTGGGCTCTGACCTGAGCACGAGTAAACACATCGATTGATGTATCTGTTGCTGACATTATCCGAAGAGTTCGTCTCCCTGATGGGGTTTTCTGGGACTCTTCAGGATGGTGCTCTCCCACGGACATGTGATTCCCCCCCAGCACCTCCGCAACTGGACCCTCCTCACCAGAGCCTCAACCTTCCCTCAGGGTACGGCGTGTCCATGTACACACAGACCAGGGTAGTGTGCTACGACATCTGGATTCACCCAATACAACTGTCCGAGTCCTCCCTGTATAGGCATCACTTGGTACCAGCCTCGCCGCGACCACGGTCTGCGTGCTCCTGTATCTCTGTTACCACTTCCCCATGACTCCCCGGGACCCTACCTTACACCTCGGACTGAAAGGTTTCTGGAGACGGCACAACAGCGTAGGGGTAGCTTCCGAGTATACTGGCTCTCCAAGACATGACATATTGGATAGCTACACTCTCAAGTTCGGACAATTACGCTGGACGTGGCCTGGTTGCTTGCATGCATAGCAAATCACCATTGCTAGGTGCCCTTTGGGTGCTGCATGATCGCTGGCTGAGCCTCTCTAAAATTTACTCTTCCCGTGTCCTTGGTCCCTTTCCTGGAATTGCCTTTATTTTTACTCCCTAGGTGCTTCGGTTTGAACCTCATGAGCGTCACTTATTACAGATGGGCTCTTCTGCTCTCTCGGCCCATCCCTCATGCTTTGCTATCCCAGTTGTTCCAAGGCCACTGTTCAGCATTCTTAGGACACGCTCGATGCACTTCCGTGGGCAAAGTCAGGAGTAAAAGTTCCTACAAATTTTTCCTGAGAATGATGTCCTTCAAGTCCTCAGCTTTGTTTTCGTCTTTCCGGCTGCGCACACCACGATGAAAACAAGACTTTAGCCCGGGCTAAAAACTGCTGAATGTTTCTCCTACTTCCTTTTCATTCCCCTGAATTTCTTCCGGTATGCCTCAGCGTCTAAACGGAAATACTCTAGAAGCGCTTTCTTCACTTGGTCGAAACTTTCGAGATCAACGGCATTCAGTCGCAGAATAGCTCTTCATCTTTCCTCTCAAAAGAGCTATTAGCCCAGGGACATGAAGTTCTTTTCCCGCGGCAGAACGTGGCAACCTGCTCAAAATGCGCCTAAATACATGTCCCCGTCATCAGTATCTGTCAAAGGATCAATTGCTACATGGCTTGTCGCTTCCTCTTCAGCCCTCTCTCTCGCCCCCTTCAACTCTGCTCTTTCAGTCTCAATTTTTCCTGTTTCAAGGACACGATCTCACTCGCCCGACGTTGCTTGAGATCCAGCTCTAATTTCCTTAATGCTACGTTTATCCTGGTCGACTTTCCTCCTGCATCCGCGTCCTCTTGTTGGTAGCCCTCTCTTGGACCCCTCTCGTCTTCTGGAAAGCAATCTATCCTCTTTCTTTCTTCTCTGCCAAAAGGATAGCCAACTTGGCAGCAGCCTCCTCTTCCCCCCTCCTAAGCTTGGCGCAGCTTCTCTTCCCCTCTCCTAAGCCTGGCAGCAGCTTCTCTCTCCTGGTTGCGGCTTCTTTTTCCCCTTCCTAGTTGGCAGCAGCTTCCTCTTCCCTCTCCTAAGTCTGGCAGCGCTTCCTCTCTTGGTTAGCGGCTTCCTCTTCCTCTCTCCCAAGCTTGGCAGCAGCTTCCCCTCTCTCTCCTAAGCCCGGCAGCAGCTTCCCCTCTCTGGAAGCGGCTTCCTTTCCCCTCTCCTAAGCTTGGCAGCTAACAGGTAATCCTCCTGCTCCTTCCTCTCCTTCCATGACATTTACCGAGCCCCCTGCGCCTTTCCCAACGATTGCTTCTTCACTTCTTTCTGCATCCTTTGCTACATTGTCAGCAATAACTGGGCCAATTCCACCTTATCAACCCTAACTTATCCTAGGGTGAGTAGTACTGACAGCAGGGCTGCAAAAGGCGGGCCAAAACTTTAGCAGCACCCCGGGAGATCTCCTAACCAGGCTTACCAGCCGCAAAGGTTTGGGACATGGGAGTACCCCTGGTGCTTTCAGGGAGTTGACACATCCCTTTTCCTTGACAGACTCAATGGACTTCGGTACCTTGGACCCTTTGCTTGCGATCGGTACAGACGCCATTACCACGACTAACAAGTCTCTACCCCAAAGGAAATCAGATTTTTTTTTTAACCTCAGAACCTCACAAGAGAACATTTTACTCTCTCCAACCCTTAAAGCGAAAATCTTGATCGTCCACAGGCTGAATAAATACAATTAGTATTGGCAACCACAGTGTCTTTCTGAAAACCTATCTCCCAACACCCCAGGCACGGTAAACTACTGGCACATTACTGACCAACATTTGAAACATTTCATTTAACATTTCACGTCAAATATTTCTGTGACCATCAATACATTCCAACACTCATAAACTGTAATTTAAAGAGAAAGAGGAACACAAACACACCATTCATACTCGTTGCACCAACCCGAGCAACACAAGACAACGTTACTGGCAACTATGTTACTAGGATTGCCAAGTAACCGCGCTTCCCCCCTACTGACGGCGCGCTCCTCCAAAACCCCCACGCGCTAACAATTACTATTCCCCTATCAAGTTCTATCCCAACTAAACACACAACAGACCCTATTTCTTTTTTTTTGAAAACCCCAAGAAGTTATGTCCCAAATGATCCTAATGAATACCCGCATTTTCCCCCATATTGTCATGTATAAGACAGTAGACGGGATATATGTATTAATTTTATCCCCCCTTATAACCACCCTTTCCCCCCTTTTTTGAGAGTATGAACGCCACAAACAAACAAAACACAAACGAAAATACGGGCACAAACAGAAGGCTTTTTTTGCATTCACACAGCACTCTCCCACAGAATGGCAGATGAAAACAAAACCTTGATATAAAAAAAAAAAAAAAAATAAATAAAACAGACCCCAAAGAATCCAACGATACTATCAATTACCCGACCATCAGCGCATGGGCCCCCTTTTGCATACCTGTGCAGCATGTGCTGCAGTCTACATATAACGACCCTTCCCTCAGGAGGCACACACCACACACACACCGCAGCCCCCTGAAGGCCAATACCAGAAGGGACAAGGGTTTAAATCACATCACCTGGTAATCCCGGGGTGAAATATCAAGCAGGTTGATACCCCATAAAACCAGAGATGCCCCCGCAATGTTTTTTTTTCTTTTTCCAAAAATGTACTCTTTATACTAATTTTTATGTGCCCGGGATCAAACTACCTGGACACCCCAAAATCACCCAAAAATGTTCAACACAGATTGTTCAAGTATTGCACTTTCAATACTTCATTTTAAAGTCCCTGGGGGTGCTTGACACATGCAAGAAAAAAATAAAAACTCCTTCAAAAAAAAAACAAAAACCACACAAAAAAACCGGCAACACAGCGTTTCCAAATTGATTTTTGTAAACGTCGGTCTGCTTTCGACGCCCTCACACTAATGCACCCCCCAACACAAAACCTTCACTGAAGCGCTTGATATGAAATAGGAGGAGGTAAAGACGTGACGGTCGAAAAGCGCGGTCCCTACCTACCGGGCACCAACCCATTCGCGAGTCGCCGCAGATGGTATACTGCGGCGAGCTCTCAAAACGATGCACCCTGAAGACACACAGGTTGAAGTCGGGAGGAACTGCCACCACCCCCGGATGTGGAGGCGAGCGGCGTCCCGACCCGGAACGCACCTGCCGGCTCCAGTGCCGTCCCACTCGGCAGAGAAGTGGGCAGGAATGACAGTGGAAGTGGCGTGACAACTGCCCAAACCGAGGGGGCCGACCTAGATTTGCTGTGTGGGGAGGTACAGAAAACTCGCCGGAACCCTTGGACAACAACAGGAACGACACACAATGGACGACACCTCGTCGCGGGGGCACTGCAGACAGCCAACGCCCTGGTACATGCAGAACCCCTCGTGGGAAAACCCAAACATCGACAGTCTTCACTCTGGTAGCCAAACCTTCAAAAGTCGGTCGGGGCATACCGCGAACCCCTGCCCCACGGCAAAAAACAAACATGAGCACGAGGCCAACCCAACCTTCGGGATAACGCCTCAGTTCGTATGACTTGCAGACACGCGACACTCCGAATTCACCTCGGAAACTCGCAAGACAGCACTCACATTCACGGAATTCCCCACTCACATCGAAGAACTCCAGTTTCACGAGTGTTTGTTTACACACGTAAAACCCACTATTCCGGCGAGTCTGATGTTCTCCCCCCTCCCCCCTCCAAGAGTTGACAGGTAAGCAAATTCCCGGCAGGAATCACGCACTTCACGGCCACTGCCAACCTGGCAATGGACGGGCCACATTCCACAATTGTCACTGAAGCGACCCGTGTCAGTTTGTGCGTGACAATATATATATATATATTATATATATATATATATATATATATATAAAATATATATATATATATATATATATATATATATATAGACAATGGTAGTAAATACCAGCAGAGATTTAAAAAAATGCTCAACCAGACTGGGAGCAACATTTGTTAAAAGGTAAGGTTTAAAACTATCTACAGCGCTGTTTCATGCGGATGCAATCATCAGGATGTGGTGGGTCTGTGCTGCCGGTGTTTTATAACTGCTTGTGTTGTCTGTCATCACGTGCTGTCTGTGTTTTTCGTGTGTTTCTGGTTCTTGTTCACTGATAGGAATTTCCACTTGTGCCTGCAGTTGTTAACCATTTCTATCCTAGTATTTAAAGTTGCCAGTTGTGGTTTGCATAGTATTATGTACTTTTCTGTTGAGCATAGGTTACATCTTTTTGAAATGTTGTTGTATGGTGCTGCTCTTTCTATGATTTTCCAGGATATATTGTAGTCTATCTTTTTCTCTTTGAGCTTCCAGATGTATTTACTCAATTCTGTTTGGTTTTTGTATCTTTCTTTGTTAAATGACTGTTTGTGGTTTGCATATCTAGTTTTAAATTGGTTTTCAGTGATACCTATATATGTTTCTTCTGCGTTCTCTGATTTTACAGTGGCTTGGTACACAATGCTGTTGTAGAGGCATTTGTTGCTCAGAGGGCACTGTTCTTTCTTGATACAGTTGCAGGATTTCCTTTCATCACCCTCGTTTTTCTCTGTACTGCTTTTCATTTTGTTGGTTGAATCAATGATGTTTTTAAGGTTGGGCATACACGAGTATGATAATTTGATGCTGTTTTTGTTGAATATCTTGGATAATTTGTGCTCTTTTGGGAATGATGATGTTAGGATTCTAAAGAATTCTTTCCCTATATTTGTTTTTACTCTTCCGTCATATGGGGGGTTGTACCATATGATCTTTCTTTTCCTGTTCTTCTTGTGTCTGCTCATGTCATTATCTGGGTCATATTGTAGTTTGTAGTTGTAGCCACTTTTGTGTAACGCTTCTTGATATTCAGCTGCAGCGTTATTGAATGCTGTTTCATTGCATGACAGGTTAGATAATCTCTTATTTATGCCTCTGGGTATTGTTTTTAGTATGGAAGGTGGATGGTTACTTTTGATATTTACATAGACAGGTGTATCATTTGGTTTTTTGTATGGTTTATATATGTGCTGTTGAGGTCAAACGTTGTATCTAGGTAGTTCACTATCTTTTTTATATATATATATATATATATCGAAGAGAGAGAGAGAGAGAGAGAGATGAGAGAGAGAGAGAGAGAGAGAGAGAGAAGACAGACAGACAGACAGACAGAGAGAACACAGACAGACAGAGAAAGAGAGAGAGAGAGAGAGTGTGTGTGTGTGTGTGTTTCCTCTGATACAGGTTTGCGGGAAAATATGTACAAACTGGAAAATAAATTTTAGATGCGCGGCGGATCGGAAAACCGGATCGAGTTGCCGCAGCAAACCGTTAAAATTAGTACCCTCTCCCCCCCCCCCAAAAAAAAAAAAGATGTTTTCAAGAATTACGCATCCCTTAATTAAAAACTCTTTCGATTTCAAAGTCAATATGATGTGAACATTATTAAGTTAAATCAGTCGTTATTAAGTGCCGATTTTGACTAATTCTGCTTCTTCTCTTCTCTTCCCCCCCCCCCCTCTCTCTCTCTCTCTCTCTCTCTCCTCTCACACACACACACGCGCGCGCGCGCGCGACGCACAGCACGCACGCACGCACGCACGCACGCACGCACGCACGCACGCACGCACCAGCACACACACAACACACACACACACACACACACACACACACACTTTGTTTCTTTATTAAAGTGGGAGTAGAGTTGCCAGAATCATTTCTGCTGTGTTCATTTGGATGAGAAGACAGAGAGGGGGGGGGGGGGGGGGGGGGGGGGAGAGAGAGAGAGAGAGAGCGAATGCGAATGCAAATGTTTTTTTTCAATTTTGGCCTAGGCCCTATAAAGGGGATGGTCGTTCACCACTATATAATACTACATTATATATTATATTAAATATATTATTATATTTTTTAATATTTTTATATATATTATAAACATCATTTTAAGGAATTTGCACGGTCAAAAACATTTGTCTGTACTAAAAAAAAAATAAAGTAAAGCAAAAAAAGCAAAACGAAAAAAAAAAATGTCATTGGTCTGGGCCCATAAATAGATTTTTATTTGAAGCAATAACAAACTTTTAAAGCTTTTAAAGTGAATAGTGCACATTAGATAAACACACTCATTTCTCATGCCATAATAGTTAAACCTGAACTGACTGGGTCATTATAAAATTGGGGTGAATATATTTATCCCAAACTGAGAAAGGGCAACACAGAATAAAAGAATGGGAAATTTTCCCTTTTAAACATGACACAAGCGCACATAACTTCATCTGCTTTTCCACTGTATCTAAATCGGTGGCTGGCTATATCTGACACACCAAATCTTAGTTTTGTTAGAGCACTTTTAACATATCTATTCATAGCAATGTCAACATACGGTTCCACAAGATGTGTTGTCTTAAATGCCCTATATTCAGCAAATCGGTCGCTGGTGTGCATGTGACTATGCCCAGTCTTGCCACCTACAATCATGATCCTTTGTTTAAAGCATTTAATAAAGGCTGCAATATTTTCGACACCTTGGTTATCCCATACAAAAGCAAAACCATTAGAATATAGGCACTTACGAACATTTGTGGCCCACGTCTTCTTTCCATTAATATCAAGATCATATAACACTTTATACGCTTTAAATGGTAACTTGTAATTTTCCATCCTTGTCAATTTTAGCCAGTAACTGATGTATTTAACGTATGAGTTTAAATAGATAGGATATCTCCCTATTTCTCCATATACCAAATCATTAGGAGTGCGACTGTCGACGTTCAAAAAGCGTTTCATGGCAAACAAATGCAGCTTTTCGATAACATTGCTACTTTCGAAAGCCCATATTTCAGCCCCATATTGTAAAATTGATTGAACTTGTGAATCAAATAACTTTTTAAATATATTAAACGAACTACAGTCAAGTTTATACATTACCTTAAGTATAATTAGAACAGCTCTTTTTGCTCTGTTAACTATATCTCTACATGCATAGGTAAAACTCAGCCTGGTTGAAAAGAATATACCAGATACTTATATACGTTTACTACTTTTACTGGCTCATTTCCATACATCCAGTGTTCATGTCTAGCCAGATATCCACCCTTGCGAAAACAATGATATTTGTTTTCTCCATATTCACTTTAGCTCCAGTCTCATTGCAGCTGCATACAAACTATTCAACTGTCTTTTGTAGGCCAACAACTGATATTGATAACAAGATAATATCATCCGCAAAAAGTAATATGAACAATTTGGCGTCATATACTGTACCATGTCAGACAATAGCATTCACGGCAGTTAGTCAGCTCTGCCAGGCCGAAGTTTTTGTGTGGCTAATGCAGTAATAAGACAGTCACGTGATGCCCACCCGCTTCCGCCGTAGGAAGAAGCCAGTGTCAACCTCCCGTACCTCATTCTCTCTCGGGCCTGCCGTCCAAGCAAGATAAGTCTTGTGCTCTGTCTCGCCTTCTCTTTGCCGTTGTGTTAGATAGCTTTGTGTTTGCTTATTTGTTGTGGCTTGCTCGCTTCACCCTTTTACTCTGAGCCGGTGGGCTTTGGTTTGGTGCGCTTTATTAACCTATTTAACCGCGCCATCCTCGCCTTTGTGCCTTTGTCTCGGCACTCGCGACTTCGCCTTCCGTTCTTTCGATCTTCGAAAGTACGACCTCTTGATCTGCCCACTGGTGCGCATTTATTTGTACCAAATTTATCACTGTTAAACGATCTCCTCATCTACTAACTGGTGCACATTTATTAGTACCTCCTTAGCATTATTACAAGGTACACCAGGGGTATTTACTCTTGTGCGCCATTGCGCGTCACTCTTGACGATCGATCCCTTCCGGTCTATCGATCCGCAATCTTCGATTGTGACACGCCGGTTGCCGTCTCCGACATGTTGCCTGACCTCACACTCCATGTTCGGCGGAAACTCGGTTTCCCCGGGCTCATTTTCTGTACCTTTTTTATCATTTTACAGGTATAGAGTTGGTCTTGGATCTCTTGATCTACAACTTGTGCACACTTGTAGGACCATTAGTAACAATTAGGTAGTCGATCACATGTTTCTTGCGTTTGTGCTTTCTTCTCGGCCACATCGCGTTTTCATCTTCATTTACCGCACTCCCAGTGCCACTCCACGAGGTGGGGTCGAGCTCTTTTCTATCCCTCGATCCACCTTTTTTTGTCTCCTCTTTGCGATCCGTGCGTTCGTGATTGTCTCACCACCTGTGCCCCACAACATGGTGAAGGACATTAAGGGTCGAGCCGCTCCTCTGTTCGGGTGTCGCTCCCTTGCCCGGGAGGTACGGTGTCGTTTACAGGGGGACAATCCGCTCGCTACTTGTTGAGCGTCGGACGGTGTGGTGGTGGGTTCGCCGCAGGGGACGCGCGACCATCGTTACAATAACTCCTATGACCCGTCCGGCGGAATCACGTTCGGTGAGTTCGGAAGCGAACAGGCATTCGGCATTTATTGCCAACGGTGTTTCTTTTCTACACCAGTAGAAAATGCAAAAAGCAAGGGTCCCTGAAAGGACCTGCCCGTTCAAATTTTTTCCCGCTTCCCTGGCCAAATCGCCTGTTAAGACTTCGGTCGCACACTGGAGACTCCTTTCTGGATAGCGTCCCAGACCCTCGGACCCCGGGGAAACCTTACCGAGGCGCAGGACGGCACGGGTGGACGACTAGCGGCGGATATCACCGCCCGTCTCTCGATCTGATGTGATACTCGTGCGGTAGCTTGGCCCCCACACTACCGTTCACGCTGTCCCATCACGCTCTCACCAATACCGTGTCCGTGTGCACCAACCACTCGGTCACGAGGGTGTATCACTCCGGTGGAGGATTATGTGGGCAAGTCTTTGTGGGTCTCCCCCACTGACCACAACTCAGGGTTCAGGATAGCAGGGCATCGACTAGGTCGGATCTGACGCCCTCCACCCCGTGGTCGAAACACCCCGATTCGACTGTCGCACTTTCCCCTTGGGGTACAGGTCGTTGGGGAGAGGACTTATTTCGCTCCCTTCACTCCCCTATTGGCAAGTCCGCGTCCCGGTCCTCCGGGGGTGGTGAGGTGAACAGCCGGGGACTTGGGGTAACCTTTGGTTCATTGAGGTGGGCTCGTTCACGCAGCTTCCCAGTTCCGCTTCCACGCGGCCTGGGGGGCTCAGGCTACCATGCCACCCACGGCACCCTGCCTTGCAGGGGGCGCCGGCATGGAACGCACCCCGCCGGGTGGGCGAAGGAGGTGCTGTGACTCTCCCCGGGGGGGTACGAAGAGAGCTCTCCTTCTCGCTACCACCCCAGGGTGCCCAGGTTACCCGGGTCCACGAGGAAACCCCTGCCCCGGGCCGCCACAGCCCTGCGTAATCCCAGGGGACTGGTGGCTCCATGCCCCCTGAGAGGAACTGGGCTTAGGGCTGAACACCCATTCTGGACTACCATCTCCGGTCGCATGTGGCTTCCGGATTCTTTCTAGCTGGAATCGTCCATGGGTCCCACTCCCTCTCGGGCGCTTTGTCGATCGGCGTTTCCCCTACTAGTTGCCTGCCGTGTATGGAGCATCCAGGGACCCGTCCTCGTAGTCCCCACTTACCCATCGAGGGCGGGGACTCCCACGCACCCCCTGTCCTGGCCCCTGAAGGGGGATATGAACTCCCTTTCAGGAACACTGACACAGCATGAGGAACGGCGGTTGAGGGCTCCCTCCCAGTCTGGTGTCTTTGTCCACCTTGGATAGCTGGCGCCCAGATTTGTTGTTAAGGAATCCCCTCCCTCTGACAACTTTTTCTTCTTTGCACAGTTAGCCGGGTTCACCCATGACCCAGCTTTCACGGCCCATGGATAGTCGCCCCCCAGACCCGCATACCCTTGTGTGGGACAGATAGGCATCTTTAGCAGGGGCTTGCACAGGACCGTCCCTCCGAGGGGATTGTCTTTGTCAGACCCTAACGCAGCTCCAGTAGGAGTTTTACTCAAGGACTTCGGTTCTGCCTCTGTTTCTTCAGATGCTGTCGACATGAGAAGATCTCTAGCTTGTTTGGAATCCCCTGATGCGCTTTCTTATTCACAAGAATACGCTTCACTTTCGGCTGCGGCGGGACAGCGAAGCCAGGAGTCTCTTTAATGCCTGTTGGCAGTGAGAGATGCTGTACTATCAAAGGCCAATCTTCAGCCGTGCATGTCAAGGTCCAACCCCGACAAAGGGCGCTACATAGTTCCGGCCTTGCGGTGCATTACCTGGGGCAGGTCCAGTCGCTGATCGGCAGCTTTCGACTGCCGATTACCAGGAGACTTAGCCCGCCTCAACCCTATTCCCAGGCCAGTCACCTGCCACACCGCCGGCCCGCCAACAACGCCCTAATATCCCCTCTCTGCCAGCAGGCACGGTCCGGAGTTAACTGGGGAGTGCGCCCCATGGGGGAATCATACCTTATACTCCTTTTCTAGACGCTACATACGTCCGTCTGCAAGATCGGGGTTTCCAGTAGAACTGGAAGCTGTTGTACTTGCACTGGAAGCTGCTAGCATTGGGTTCGACACGGCCCTAAGCCTAGCAGACGACGCTTGGAATTGATGTATTGATTTTTCTCAAGGTCTCGTCCTAGTTTCCCTAGTCTCGTTTCGCGTCAGACGCACGATACTTTTTTGCTTCGCCATTTTCCCGTCACGTGCTCAAGGCAGGGCCAATCTATTGTCAGGAAAGTGTGCATTTCTGGACATGGGGTCAAGGTAAGCAGTTCTGGTTGCAAGGATCCCCAAAACATTACGTTCTATGTTCAGTGGCAAATAGATCGCTCATTTGGCACATGTATGGGCTCGAAAACAACACACTCTTGCTGACTATGGCCACACAAGCGCAGGCCTCAGTATCTTTTTACAAGCGCGTTCGTGTTCCAGTCTTTTCAAGCTGATGGGGTAGCGGAGTAGTGACACTAGTTCAACCTCTACACTACCCTCCAATCAGGCTTCACACTCAGGCCATGGCCCAATCCCTTCTCCCAAACTACTAAACTTTGTTCTCTCTGGGGTACGTCACCAACCCCTCCAAATGCGAGGCTCTCGCCCAGTCAGCGATTCACCTCTCTGGGCTTGAGCTTCGACACCACCTCCATGGTTGTCTCCCCGTCCCGGAGTGTTCGCTCGCCTGTGGACCTCTTCTCCCACCTTCGACTCTCTCCCCTTACTTCGGCTAGGTCACTTTCGTCCCTTCTGGGGATGATGGATAGTCCCTGTCTCCTCTCATTTCCCTAGGCAGAGTTCCCAAGCGACAGCCTTCAAGAGGAGTTTCAGCCGTCGTTGAGTCCCAGACCAACGACAGCTGGAACCAGACCACTCCCCTAGGGCCTTGGTTCGTTTGGGCCACGGTTGGAAGTTGGCTCAGACCATCCACCCTGGCCCCCGAGTTCCCATCTCCCTCCATTCCCAGGCCCCCTGGAACTTTACACGACGACTCCAACTCGGGCTGAGGGGGCCATTTGGAGAGCAGTCACGCCTCAGGGGTTTGGGATCCTCTGACTGCTCGTCTTCACATCACATCTTGGAATGGAAGGCGGTCAGGCTCGCCCTCCTCACTTCCCCCCTATCCATAGTCTCCCACCGATTCGTTCTCCTTTCTCGGTCAAAAAACTTCGGTTTCGTGGTTACATCAAAAACGGGGGGGGGGGGGGGGGGGGACACACTCCATCGGCCTCTCCCTCGTCGTGGCCCTCATCCACTGGGTGTCACACGCAGGGGTCACCTTCGCGCGAGACACATAGCAGGGACATCAACAATAATCCTGGCAGTCACTCTTCGGCTCTCCCATGTCTGTCCTCCACACGGATTGGACCCTCAGCAGGCTTACCTAACATCCGGTGTGGGACATTGGTTCAGACCCATGATCGACCTGATTTGCACTCGTTCAACTTCGTCTGCCAGTGTATGTGTCTCGGTCCCGGACCCCGGGCTTCCTCCATCGAACGCCCTATCCCTTCCTGGTCCGGGCCCTCAATTGCTTACGCCTTACCTCCCTCACGATTCTCCACTAGGTGATCAGGTAAGGCGAGTCACGAGAGACCCAGGCTCAATTCTAATTGCCCTGTGGTGGCCACTCAGTCTCGGGTTAGTTACCGGACCTCAAGTCCCTCACTCTCGCACCCCTCTTCGGTTTGAAACATGGTGGGACATGCTCAGGCAACCCCGTTCGGTCTCCCTCACGCCAATCCCCCAGATTGCTTCGCCTCCACGCCTGGCTTCTGTGCCAGCCCGGTTGCGTGTTGCTTTAACAACCTCTCGAACGGTCAGAATCCCAGTCCGTCCTCAATATCCTCTCTATCGCTGGGGCCTCTCAGGGTAATACCGAGACATTGCCATGTCCTATCGCAGAGCTAGCACAGGGAGTCCCTTTCATTTACAGTTGGGGAAATGGGTCTCATGGTGCGAAGACAATTATGGTCTCTCACAATCACCCTCAATATCCAGTTAGGAAATGTCCTGTCCCAACTTAACTCTTCTGCTTGCTCAATCCGGGGCTACAGGTCGGCAATCTGTACGACCAACGCCAATGGGCGGAACCTTCTTGAGAATGAACCTGCCCTTCTCAGGAGATTTCTCCAGAGGGGAGCTCTTCGTGAGGCCAATACCCTTGACGGTGTTCACCTTTGGGACCTCTTCACGTACTTGGACGTCTCAGGAATCACACCCCTTTGAGCTGTCTCCTCCTTTCCCTTCGAACCTTCTGTCTATGAAGATACCTTCATCATCGCCCTCGCTTCCGCCAGAGGACGAGGCGAGGTTCCATGCCCTTAGCGGGTCCCCAGAGAGTCTGTTGCCTTCCACAGAGGAGCGGCTACGTCTCTCTTAAGTTCCTTCCCAATCCTAGCTAAGTACCAGGTAACACGGTTGTGCTATCCCTTACCTCGTCTTCCGCCCGCTGGCAGATACACTAGGGGCGGGACACTTCTTGGACATAGCCCTTTTGCCCCTCTCGTGGTCTAACACACTACTGGGATACGCTCGCGACCCTCAGGCGCTGTTTCGCATAAGACGTTCTCCTTATTTCCATCAACCCCAGTAACTCGGAAGACATCTCAGTGGCACTGTTCTTGGTGGCTCTCCAAGACGGTCAGTCCGGCCGTTCCCAGGCATCAAGGACCTCAGTCTGGTGCCCCCGGGCTCTTGAGGGGGCTCAGAGCGTCGCCGCTTCGCTGCATTCCAGGTACTCTGTTCCCGATGCGCCACTCCAGGAGGCAGCCTTCTGGCGTTCGGAAAATCCCTTCATAAAATTTTTTTAGGGACATCCGCATGACGAGGGCTGAGGTTCTATTGGGATATCTTTTGTGGCGGCTAATGCATCCATATGGGTACCCCAGGAACCACTTGGGCACTCGCCCTCCTCCTTTTCCTCATGATTTCTGCTGATTGTCGGACATGGTACAGTATATGACGCCAAAATCGGGGTGTTTGTATTATTAATCCTGTTTGGATAGTATACTTTACCATGTGCAGACTCTAATGCCCGCCCTGCTTCCCACTGCGCAGTTCTGGGGGTACCTTGCGCGCAGGCCTCGATGAATGAGGTACGGAGGTTGACACTGGTTCTTCCTACCGGCCCGGAAGGGGTGGGCATCACGTGACGGTCTTATTACTGCATTAGGCACACAAAAACTTGGCATGGCAGAGCTGACTAACTGCGTGAATGCTATTGTCTGGACTTGGTAAGTATATAGCCAACAGGGAGTATAATACAAACTACCCATTTCTATCAAATCAAAGGACACACCCTGTTGCCATTTTCTATTAAGTTCTAGTGCACGTTCGTTGACGAACAACGGAAAAGAGATCGGGCTGCAAACATCATCCTTGCTTTAATCCTTGTACAATACAACATCTGATTATTTTACCCCACTTCTTTTCTAGCCTTTACTCCTCTATTCATACTCTTATGAATCTATATAATTTACCAATGACACTATTTTTTTAGCAACACAGGCATAGCCAAATTTCTAGATATGGAGTCGAATGCTTTTCTCAAAATCTACAATTGAAACATACAACTTTTGATTCTTTGCAATAACTGTTTCTGTATGGCAGCTAGCAATGTTATATATGGTCGGGTCGTCAGGAGTCACTTCTTAAAACCTGCTTGTTGTTCCCCGTTATGTTATGTAAAATTTACCCACTATTGTAATTGCTGTTGATTATTGAGCTTATAACTTACTTCTTCTTATTTCACAATGATTATACCTCTGTAGTTGTTCATATTATTGACTTAGCCTTTCTTATAAGTTGTATAATGTTGTCTCAGTACAGTCATCTGGATAGATTCCATTATTGAATAGTTGGTTTAAAGAATTCACTAAAAACATTAACACTGGCTCTCCTGAGTTCTTAAAGATACTTTCCGATTATATTATCAGGTCCAGCGATTTACATTCTTCAGCTTTTAACTTGCGATCATTACTTCGTCCCTGTATATTGGCTTGTCATCTACTGTTATCATAATCTGGAATAATCATGTGTTTCTCTTCTAAACAATTATCTTAAAATGACCAAAACACTGATTCATGGATATGTGGTTTGTGGCTGTGTTTCTTTACGAGAGGAATACTTAACCGTTTCCCAAAATGTCTTTTGGCATTTAAAACAGAATCAAGCAGTTCTTTTAACATTGATTCATTTCGTTCCTCCTTCTTCCTCATAATCATGTTTTTATATTCTCTTCTAGCCTATACAAATATAATTCGGTCATTTTTATCCAGTGATCGCTTAAACAAATCTATGATGTCTTTTCACTTTTCGTTCTCGTTTGATTTCGCAGCCCTTGGTCTAAACCATCCTTTGCTTGCTGTTTATTGTATCGGTATCGTTTTCTATTTGTTCTGCCTGGTCGTTAATATTCTGTTATACTATCTATCGCTTTATTAACCTCAACATTGATTAAGTCTTGTGGCAAACTTCTAACTCTTTTTTTTACTTTATTCGAGGTCATTGAGTCAAAAATGTCTGCTCATATTGATGAAATCATTTATTATTTGATCAATGAACATGTCTTCCTCTCTTATTCATCGAATTCCTGATGGAAGTGATTCGTGTTTAATATTAAAGCAAACTAAAAGAGCTAATGATTGATTCTAATCTGTCAAGGACATCTTAGAGTCATAACTCGCACGCGCTATCAAAGAAAGATGTGGAGTTTAGATTTATTCATTCACACTGGCACCCTTATTCGGCTAACATATGTATAACTGTCCATTTCCTCTCCAGGACATAAACCATTTAAAATACATAGTCCTAAGCCGTATGAGGTCCAGCAATTTTTTACCGTAAGGAATTCATTATGTGTTCATGGGGACATTCTTTTTCTTCTGGTTTAAAGAATGTTTTGTTATATTTGTCATTGCAATCTGCTTTCATCAAAAGTAATCGAGGGACATTCGGATGTTCTTGCATTCTAATCACCACAAAGTATTACATAGCATCATCTAAACATAACTTCTTGTCAATCAGACTTTCTTTCAAGTATACTAATTTCCCCCCATTATACATCGTATTGTAGAATATTAGGTGAATGTATTCAGGAGGTAGATATGTGCAAACAAACAGAATGTTTTATAAAACTGAAGAATTCTTTATCTAAATACAAAATACATAAAAAGATTACTTTCATCGTCAATTTAGCGTTGGGGGGGAACAGAGTTTACGTACTAGAACAGACAATGCCTCCGAACACCTCCCATGTCGTGCAGCTTACAGCTGGTTTTACAAATAAACGCTTGCTCTTTAAACAACAAGACTCAAACTTTTCAAGAAAAGTTTCTACAAGACATACAATCGAATGAAGAGTTGAACTCAACCAAAAAATCTATATCTCAAGTTTTGAAGCAATCCACACAAATTCCATGAAGAAAAGACATTTTATCCAACATGTACCCATTATTTCAGGATTCGCAGAACTTAAAACGTATCATCATAAATCAGCTCCATTTTCATCAGTTGATTATTTGTTTTCCTCTTCTTCAATTTCACATGCCAATAATAGTCATTACTCCATCTACCTTTCCCTTGTCATGTCATTCCTACTCCACCTCTCCCCTGTCTTATCCTTTCTATCCCATTTCCTTTCCTTATCATGTCATAACTACACCCCAGCTCTCATGATCCTATCTTCAGCACACCTCCCCCTCTGCCTTACAATATCTATTGCCATCAGAACATCTTTCTCACATGCAGTGTTGGACTATTATCTACAGGCATATCATACATCGTCATCGACTGAGTATTTCCATTAATCTTTCCTTTGTTCTCAAAATAGTCATCCTTTCCTCCCCCCCCCCCCCAAACAATTTTCAGGAATTAGAAGCTTTGGTGAACAAATAAGTGAATCTGTGCTTTCTTCTGACACCATGGCGATCATTCTCAAAATCCTCATCTTTACTATCATATCCCACTCGCTTTCTCATTCATGCGTATTGTGTCACGTGCGTCACACGCTTGTGTCTTAAACACGGAGAATAAAGTGAACATGCTGGACACGAGATGAAATGGTTTTACTTCTGCTGCGTCCCCTGTTACGTGCTCAATTTTGAAAACACACATGTTGGACTGTCACGGCAAGATCTGCACACACCCCACCCTCCCCTCCGCACGAACCCACTTCCTGCACACAAACAGGTTGGATCTGGATGGCATTTTCCAGTCGTGTACAAGTGTAGCGGTGTCACCTTAAACGGACTCTCTGTTGTAAAATAACCGGTTCCCACTCCCCTTTCCGGAAAACGTCCTTCCCGTCTACTCCCCACCCCCCCCCCCACCCCCCCCCCCCCCCCCCCCCCCCCCCCCCCCCCCCCCCCCCCCCCCCGCCAGGACACGGTGGGTATGGATGTTCATGTGTTCTGTTCTGGACGTGACTATTCATCAAAGTCCCACGCGCAAACGTGTGTAAACATGTATTAGTGCACATTATCCGAGTGGAGAGAGAGAGAGAGTGAGAGTGAGAGAGAGACAGGACAGACAGACAGTCAGTCAGAGCAGAGACTGAGACACAGAGCGACAGAGAGAAGACAGGAATGTGTGTGGCGTGGTGTGGTGTAGTGTGGTGCGCGCCGCCGCGCGCGCGCGCGCGCGCGCGCGGCGGCGCGCCGCGCGCGCGCGTGGTGTTGTGTGTTGTGTGTGGGTGTGTGTGTGTGTGTGTGTGTGTGTGTGTGTGTGTGTGTGTGGGGGGCCTGTGGGGGGGGGGGCGGGGGCGTGCGTGAGTGCGTAGCGTGCGTGCCTGTGTGTCGTGCGTGCGTGTGTGTCGGTGCGTGTGTGGGTTGGAGTGGTAGGGTATGCGTGTCTGGGTTTTTTCGCCTCTGTCATCGATTTTTGCTTCACTACCCTATTTTGACAGACCCGATC
>CM031608.1:7311160-7326160 GCA_018398815.1 Conus ventricosus
ATTATGGTCTGTTGTCCTCGTGGTGATCCGACGAAAGACACTAAAGGAACCACAACATGACAATATCCCATTCTGTCAAATTAAAAACACGTTTTGCTCATGACATCAAGAACCGAGGAAGCTGTGTCAGTTACAGCAATACACCTGTGAAAACCTTGGACACGACGTAAGTTCAGTGAAACTGTAACAGTCTGGGCTTTTGTGTGTGTGTGTGGTGTGTGTGTGTGTGTGTGTGTGTGTGTGTGTGTGTGTGTGTGTGTGTGTGTGTGTTTCCTTATATCAAATCTGTAGGTTTCAATTTTGTTATAACGCTGTTTTCAGTAATACGTCACCTCCCTCATGTTTATGTGTACTACATCAGCTTTCTCATGTTTGTGTGTACTACGTCAGCTTCCTCATGTTTATGTGTACTACGTCAGATTCCTCGTGTTTATGTGTACTACGTCAGCTCCCTCATATTTGAGTTTATGTGTACTACGTCAGCTTCCTCATGTTTATGTGTACTACGTCAGCTTCCTCATGTTAATGTGTACTACGTCAGATTCCTCGTGTTTATGTGTACTACGTCAGCTTCCTCGTGTTTATGTGTACTACGTCAGCTCCTTCGTGTTTATGTGTACTACGTCAGCTCCCTCATATTTGAGTTTATGTGTACTACGTCAGCTTCTTCGTGTTTATGTGTACTACGTCAGCTTCCTCGTGTTTATGTGTACTACGTCAGCTCCCTCATCTTGTGTTTATGTGTACTACGTCAGCTTCCTCGTTTCTATATGTACTACATCAGCTTCCTCGTGTTTGTGTTTATGTGTACTACGTCAACTTCCTCGTGTTTATGTGTACTACGTCAGCTTCCTCATGTTAATGTGTACTACGTCAGCTTCCTCGTTTTTATATGTACTACGTCAACTTCTAATCGTCATCAAGCTGCCGAAGAAAGGAGACCTCAGGGACTGCAGCAACTACCGAGGGATCATGCTCCTGTCAACGCCAGGCAAGGTTCTCAACAGGGTTCTACTGGAGAGAATGAAAGAGCCGTCGACCCCAAGCTCCGAGACCAGCAGGCAGGCTTCCGGCAGAACAGATCATGTGCCGACCAGATCGCCAGCCTGCGCATCATCGTGGAGCAGTCGCTGGAGTGGAACTCCCCCCTTTACATCAACTTCATAGATTATGAGAAGGCTTTCGACAGTGTGGACAGAGAGATGCTGTGGAAGCTGCTGAGGCATTACGGAGTCCCCGAGAAGATCATCTCCCTCATCCGGTGCACCTACCAGGACATGAACTGCAGGATTGCCCACGCCGGCCACCTGTCCGAAAGTTTCAAGGTGAAGACCGGAGTTCGGCAGGGATGCCTGCTGTCGCCGTTCCTCTTCCTCCTGGTCATTGACTGGATCATGAAGACCACTACAACAGGCAGAAACAACGGTATACAGTGGACACTCTGGACGCAGCTCGATGACCTTGACTTTGCTGATGACCTGGCGCTCCTGTCACACAGCCACAGCCAGATGCAGGACAAGACCACTCGCTTGGAGACCACATCAGCCGGGACAGGGCTCAAGATTAACAGGAAGAAGACCGAGCTGATGAAAATCAACACCACTGCCAACACACCAGTCACAGTCGATGGAGAGCCCATCAGGAGGTGGAGTCTTTCGTCTACCTGGGAAGCGTGGTTGACCAACAGGGAGGCACGGACCGAGACGTTACAGCCAGAATCGGCAAGGCAAGAGCAGCTTTCGTCATGCTCAAGAACATCTGGGCATCTGGAGGAATCAGCATAAGAACCAAACTCCGCATCTTCAACTCCAATGTGAAATCAGTTCTGCTCTACGGATGCGAGACGTGGCGAACAACACAGACGATGCAACAAAAGATTCAGACATTCTTCAACACCTGTCTGAGGCGCATCTACAAAATCCGATGGCAGGACAAGGTCCGAAACGAAGATCTGTGGGAGCGTGCGGGACAGGAACCAGTGGCCAAGCAGATACTGCGAAGGAAGTGGGGCTGGATCGGACACACCCTCAGGAAGCCAGCATCCAGCACCACACGCCAAGCCCTGACCTGGAACCCGCAGGGAAAGAGAAAGAGAGGCCGGCCTCGCAACAGCTGGAGACGAGACACTGAGGCGGAGTTGAAACAACAAGGGACCAACTGGACTGGAATGACCAGAACAGCCCAGAACAGAGTGCGATGGCGAAGAGTCGTTGATGGCCTATGCTCCACCGGGAGCGACGGGCATAAATGAAATGACGTCAACTTCTAATGTTTGTGTTTATGTGTACTACATCAGCTTCCTTATGTTTGTGCTCATGTGCACTACGTCAGCTTCCTAATGTTTGTTTGCTTTTTAACAAAAAGGGGTTCTGGCGGACTAATCCGATTAGGGAAAGAGGGATGGAGGTGTGGAATTTGACGGAAAGAGGAGAGGGAGGGGAAGGGGGTGGGGAGCGCGGACGACATGGGCGTTGAAACGAGGAAGAGAAGAACACTTCAGAGACTAGGGATATAAGGGATAGCGTGCTCTTGGACCATCCATAACGGGCAATGCAGCCAACTGCCCCCCCCCCCCCCACCCCCTCCTCTTCCTCTTCTCCTTCCCCCTAAATGGTACTGGAGGGAGCAGACGGCACGAAACAGGAGGCCAGGTCTGGGATTTGAACAGAAAGATCAGTTACCCATTCCCTCATCGATAAACCGCTAGACGGTTAATGAGTTCTCGTTGCTTCCGCTATCTTCTTTCCTCCGGTCGATGCGCTTAACTTGGCTTGCACTTGCACTTCTGCTGCACCCCACCAGGAATTCGTGTGTGTGTGTGTGTGTGTGTGTGTGTGTGTGTGTGTGTGTGTGTGTGTGTGTGTGTGTATGTGTGGTGTGTGTGTGTGTGTGTGTGTGTGTTTGTGTGTGTGTGTGTGTGTGTGTGTATGTGTGTGTGTGTTGTGTATGTGTGTGTTGTGTGTGTGTGTGTGTGTGTGTGTGTGTGTGTGTGTGTGTGTGTGTGTGTGTGTGTATCTGTGTATGTATGTATGTGTGTGTGTGTGTGTGTCTGTGTATGTATGTATGGGGGGAGGGGAGTGCGTGTGTGTGTGCGTGTGTGTGCTCGCGTGTGCGTGCGTGTGTGTGTGTGTGTGTGTGTGTGTGTGTGTGTGGGTGTGTGTGTGTGTGTGTGTGTGTATCTGTGTATGTATGTGTGTGTGTCTGTGTATGTTTGTATGTGAGGGAAGGGGGGTGCGTGTGTGTGCGTAGAAGCGTGCGTGTGTGTGCGTGTGTGTGTGTGTGTGTGTGTGTGTGTGTGTGTGTGTGCGCGCGCGCGCTTTCGTCCGTGTGCGTGCGTGCGTGTGTATGTGTGTGTGCGTGTGCATGCGTGCCCGCGCACGTACGTGTGTGTGTGTGTGCGCGCGCGCGCGCGTGTTTGTGTGTGTATGCGTGCGTGTGTGTGTGTGTACGCCGTTGAGCCTGTTTACCGTTTGCCAATTCATCCAACTTTACTCCTGGGGAGCTGGGTTGCAGACCCTGCGCAAACCCTCATATACCTTCTGGCTGTCCGCCTCCTCAACAAGGGTCGAGGGGCAGGTGTCGGTTCCATGACTGCAAAAGTGCCACAGGGTTGTTGTTCCTGATACCACGAGGAAATAGCGGAATTCCGCAGGAGAACGCTCCGGCAGTGCTTTCCTGTTCTGCAAATACGACGGAGCATGCACGGATTTTTTTTTTTTTTTTTTTTTTGCATTTGGCCTAAACTCACCGAACGAACACGTGGGACTGTTAACACTGCGGGGACTGTTTACGTGTCGCTCTGAGGGTCGGAGTATGTTTTCCCAAACATGATGCTCGACAGTTTCTTTTGTCCGTGTGTGTGTGTGTGTGTGTGTGTGTGTGTGTGTGTGTGTGTGTGTTTGTGTGAGTGCGTGCGAGTGCGTGCGTACGCGCGTGCGTGCGTGGGTGCGTGCGTGCGTGTGTGTGTGTGTGTGTGTATGTGTGTGTGTGTGTGTGTGTGTGTGTGTGTGTGTGTGTGTGTGTGTGTGTGTGTATGTATGTATGTGTGTGTGTGTGTGTGTGTGTGTGTGTGTGTGTGTGTGTGTGTGTGTGTTGTGTATTGTGTGTGTGTGTGTGTGTGTGTGTGTGTGTGTGTGTGTGTGTGTGTGTGTGTGTGTCCCTGGCTTTGGCTGCCTACAGTTTCTGGCGAAGTGGAAGGAGTCTCTGGAGAAGCAATCTTGGGTGTTCTGTTTCTTTTTTTTTTTTTTAACTTCTCTTTCTTGCTGATTCTGTTTTGCTTTAGGCACTTTTGTTGTGTTTCTAGGTCTTACCAGAAATTCTCTACCGAGATGTTGGGAGATTTTTTTTTGCATTAGGAGTGGAGAGGGGGAGGGGGGGGGGGGATGGGACGGTAGTCTGAACTGAAACTGACAAAAACATCGCTCAGGTCTTTGAGATGGGGAAGAGAGGATAGGCTCATCTTTCACATTTTCAGTCGCAGCAATGAGGGAAGGGAGGGGAGTTGGGGGGGGGGGACGCCTCATGTTCCAGAATTTCATGAGGTGAAGGGGGGGGGGGGGGGGGCACTCTCATTTCCCAAATGTTTAGATGGGGTATTCTCTCATCTCACAAATTCCTATAAAAGTGAGTGTGTGTGTGTGTGTGCGTGTGTGTGTGTGTGTGTGTGTGTGTGTGTGTGTGTGTGTGTGTGTGTGTGTGTGTGTGTGTGTGTGTGTGTGTCCCCACCATCACCTGCTGTCCTTCCTTTTTTCTTCAAAAACTGAGGAGGTCAGAATGCAGTCTGGCACCCTCCCCCTTTTTATTGTCGTTGTCGTTGTTGTTGTCGTTGTCGTTGTTGTTGTTGTTGTTGTTGTGTTCTGTGTTTGTTTGCTTGTTAGTTTTCCCCGTCTGGTATTCCGGGCATTTCAGCGTCACTGCATGAACGCCGCTCAGGGGGATTAAATCAAGGTGAACAACGCAGGCCCAGTTCAGTTCGTCTTCTTTACAACCCAGCCGACCGCTACGGGACCATCTTTCACATTGCAAAAATCGAATCCATGCCAGTTTGTCTCTTAAAAGAAAAAAAAGACGGGGAGGGTGGGGGAAGCAATCTCTTTCAAACTTACTCAAAACGTCTCATGACTGGATCAATCTTCCATATTTAAAAAAAAAGATTTTGATCCAATGAAAACAATTCTGATCTCTTTCAAACTCAAAATTCACATCCGGTGAAACATCCCAGCGCGAGGTCTCCAAGATGTTTACTGAAAAGTGTCTCTGTCCAATGTCGTGTACATCCCAACACTATGGGTACATGTTGTACAGTGTGCAAATCCCAACACTATGGGTACATGTTGTACAGTGTGCAAATCCCAACACTACAGGTACATGTTGTACAGTGTGCAAATCCCAACACTACGGGTACATGTTGTACAGTGTGCAAATCCCAACACTACGGCTACATGTTGTACAGTGTGCAAATCCAAACACTACGGCTACATGTTGTACAGTGTGCAAATCCAAACACTACGGTACATGTTGTACAGTGTGCAAATCCCAACACTACGGGTACATGTTGTACAGTGTGCAAATCCCAACACTACGGGTACATGTTGTACAGTGTGCAAATCTCAACACTACGGGTACATGTTGTACAGTGTGCAAATCCCAACACTACGGCTACATGTTGTACAGTGTGCAAATCCAAACACTACGGGTACATGCTGTACAGTGTGCAAATCCCAACACTACGGGTACATATTGTACAGTGTGCAAATCCCAACACTACGGGTACATGTTGTACAGTGTGCAAATCCCAACACTACGGGTACATGTTGTACAGTGTGCAAATCCCAACACTACGGGTACATGTTGTACAGTGTGCAAATCCAAACACTACGGGTACATATTGTACTTTGAGTGACACATCAAATAGTACACATCGTGGAGCCACCGTCCCTTTCAATCAATGGATGTGTCTCTGAGTGTTGCTCAAATCTCCCAACCAACACTGCATGCGTCTGTTTCTCTCGGGCCTGGCTGACTCCGAGGATATATTATGAAAACTAAGCGTAGAGCACAAACCTGTCGTGCAGTCTCAGACCGGAATGGACAATCTGCAGCATCATCTCCTTCATCCTCATTCTCATCGATCAGCATAAGCGTGCGTACTGAACAACAAATTACGTCAAAGAGAAAAAATGCAAGGCAGTTGCTAAAATGCCAAAGATGATTCCGGAAACAACACGCTACGGCCGAACACTCCCTGCGAGCAGTATGTATACGCGGAGAGTATGGAAACCAGATGGAAACGGCGAGGCGCCAAGAACTTTGAAACTTCACCTCCATACCCTCGGGGACACCAGTTTTCTATCCATTATAAGCGCACAGAAACAAAATACCCAGAAACAGATCTTTTTTTAAAAAACACAGAAACATAACAAAACAAAGCAAAACACAAAAAAAGAAATCCGTTTCAAAACGTTGCGATCGATTTCGGTCCCGAGCAGAATTCAGGGAATCTGAACGGCAAAGGCAGCTGCATTAGGAAGGAAAGATGAATAGGCAGACATCAACAGGAATATGATCGTCTACCTGCGTCACGAAAATAATGGGGGAAAAAATAAGAAAAGAGAAAAAGGATGCAAGTTGTTCACTAACAACAGTTTGTTTATTCCGTTTTTCTTTTTAGAGTCTTGGTTTTTTTTTGTTTGTTTTTCCTTCCATTGAACGATCCCTTTCTTCTTTTCTTCGTATAGATTTTAATTTTAACATAAAATGAAGAAAATATTACATGATTAGAACAAGTGCGTAGTGTGCGTATTTGAGAGAGAGAGAGAGAGAGAGAGAGAGAGAGAGAGAGAGGAGAGAGAGAGAGAGAGTTACGGAGAAAGGGACACACACACACACACACACACACACACACACAACACACACACACACACACACACACACACACGAAGAAGAAGAAAAGAGTGAGAACATGGGGTGGGTGGGTGGGGAGGTGAAGGAAGCCTTGTACAGTCTTTCTCCCTACGTCTCTTCCGTCCTCTTCTCCCCCTGAACTCCGTGGAGGGCGATTCAGGTGCCCCACTGGAAGGAAGCGTGGGATTCACCAGGGTCCTTCCCTCAGTGCTGTTTCACTTGGTGTCCCCGCTGCTTCATCCCCCAACGTCATGCTCTCTCCACAACTTACCGTCCGGGGAATGCACCCCATAACCTGATCGATCGCACAGCGACACATGGAACGACTGTTAAATAACTGATTAACACTAACCTCGTTCTTCGTCGTTTTCATTGTCTTGAAGGTTGTTGGTCTTGCCTGAAGACAAAACAGGTCGAAACGCGTCGCGTTTGTCATGTAATTTGTTTGTTTCTTTCGTTCGGCGGCATGATAATTTTTCTTTCGAACTAATTTCGGGGTATTAGATATCAAATTTATCTATCACAAAAAGATGCAAATTACCAGCCTAGGTCGGAGCTGTAACACAGACGTTTACTGAAACAAAAAAATAGCAAATTATTAAACACGCTACACAGGCGATGGTTGCGTGACCTTGTAGAGCGCACGTGCCCTGAGGGAGACAGGCTCCGCCGGTATACGTCCAGAAAGTTATTGTCTCGCTGGGAGTTCAGAGGTCAAAGAACTGCAAGTGCACCAGCCGCCGTGGCCAAGTGGCTACCTCGCAGACTCCGGCCTGGGAGGTCGTGGTCTCGATTCCCATCGGAGCCATACATTTGTCTGATTTTTCTGCTTGGACTGGCCTCCCTAACCCCGGAGCTGAGTCTGCCACGGGCTCAGGTGGGAAGACTGGGACCACGCAGTCAAGTTCCATCCACGAAATGGACGTGTCTCTGACAGTGTTGTCCACATTTCCTGACCATCTCTGCAAGTGTCTGTATCTCTTGGGCCTGGTCGATGCCGGGACAAGTAATGAAAGTAAGCGTAGAGTACAGCTCCGTCACGCGGTCTCAGACCTGAACGGAAATCCTTACCAGCATCCAGGTCATTCTCATCAATACGTATTCTTTTTTTTAATCTCCAACTGTCTGGCGATTCATGCCCTGCTCTCATGGTGACCTTAGTTTGGATTTTCTCTCTACGTCTATGCCCCTGATGGGGTTCTGTCGGGTCACCGATGTCAGCAGTAGGACGGACATGCTAGCGCCCTCTGGAGGGACAGTTCACTCAACGCCGGATCCACGACAAAGCCACTCTTTGTCATGACAGGGGGCTTAGTGGGCGCAGTGTCCTGCGTCAGCTGGATCAGAAACAGGCTCCACTGAACACCACCAAAGTGACTTGGCAGCAGTGCAGTGCCTCCTCTGGTGGGTTGCCTCATGGACTGGACTTTGAGCGCTCTCTGGGAATGAGGGGTGGTGGGGCTGTGGTGGGGCAAATCAACGTGTGGCTGTGGACGGGGAGTCCCAATGAGCGGCGTGGGCGCAATGGCTCTGAGGTGGCAAGGAAGATGAGCACGCACGCATATGCACACATACACACACAGAGAGAGAAAGAGAGAGAGAGAGAGACACACCCACACACACACACACACACACACACACACACACACACACACACACACACACAGACGCACAGAGAGAGAAAGAGAGACACACACACACACACACACACACACACACACACACACACACACACACACACAAACACACACACACACACACACACTCACGCGCGCGCGCGCAGACGCGCAGAGAGAGAGAGAGAGAGAGAGAGAAAGAGAGAGAGCGAGAGAGAGAGACAGAGACATCCCTAATGCGCACACTCGGTCCCTTCTCTCTCTCTCTCTCTCTCTCTCTCTCTCTCTCTCTCCTCTCTCTCTCTCTCTCTCTCTCTCTCTCTCTCCCTCCAGGACAGACGGCAGGGCAACAGTGCGGTCTGAGGAACGCCGCTCCTCTTCTTCCTCCTTGCTGCTTCACCAATGACTGTCAGCCCCATAACCGTCCGTTGAGAAGTAATGGAAAAGAGCATCCCATTTCCAGACCACCACATCACAGGCAGAGAGGGGAAAGAGCGCCGTCGCCATAGCTACAAGAAACTGGTCACAGAGGCACACCCGTCAGTCTGTCTCTCTCTCTCTCTCTCTCTCTCTCTCTCTCTCTCTCTCTCTCTCTCTCTCTCTCTCTCTCTCTCTCGCTCTCTTTCACATGCATAGCTGACAAGAACAGCATTACTAAAAAAAAAAAAAGTGTAATATTGAGGTCACATGCATGTATGATTTATGCTACATTGGATTGTGCCGTGTTAGTTACCTAGTAACTGTGTAGACGTACATAAGTACAAAGCCGTGCTGAAATTATGTCCGGGAAAGAGAGACAGAGAAGGAAAGTGACAGGGGAGAGCAGACAGACAATGGTGAGAGGCACAGACAGACAATGGTGAGAGGCACAGACAGACAATGGTGTAGAGGCACAGACAGACAATGGTGAGAGGCACAGACGGACAATGGTGAGAGGCACGGGAAGCTTGGGTAAAGATGGAGGCTGGACAAGTAGGGGCAGAGAGAGGGAGAGACAGAGAAAGACAGACAGACAGACAGAGGGAAGAGAAAGGCAGACAAGGAGAGAGGCAGACAGAAGGAATAGACAGACACAGACAGACAAACAGATGGACAGACAGACATGAGGACAGACAGAGCTAGACACAGACAGACAGTGAGAAGAGGTTGAAAATATAGAGGGGAGATAAAAAGTTGATTGACACACTGAATCGCCAGATGAAAACTACAAACACTAAAGTTAAAAAAAAAAAAAAGCCTTGATCTGTTGGTCTAAATCAGGCACGGCAGGAAAATAAATAAATGATTGTGGGGGAAAAGTACAGATGCTCTATCACTATGACAACGACTTACAATGGAATTCAAAAGAAGGGGATGGGAGTGAAAAGGGATGGTAAAACAGGACGTTAACCGATATATTCGCATTTTAACGCCCCCACCCCCACCGCACCCCCTTTCATCCCGTCTCTCTTCCTCCTCTCCCTCCCTTACCACAAACCTATCCTTTACAAATCCCTCATAACTCATGTTCACAGTAACCGAGGACTTGTTAACCACTGCCTGTTTTTCTCCCGATTATCTGTTATCTTCCTTCTCAGTTTTTTGTTCCCTTGATCTGCCTGGAAAAGACCAACAGGTCGAAACTCGTTACTTAGGTTTGTAGCTTTCATTTATCGACACAATATTTCAACATTCATTTTCAAATTTCAACTTTTGCCAGCAGCCACTATTCTCTGAAACCAATGAGCTACAGAGAGGGAGAGGGTATAGGATACACAGACAGCAAAAAATAGAAAAAAGAACAAAAACCGAAACGACAGAGAACATGAGAGAAATAGCAGACCCAGACAAAGTGGTGAGGATGGAGGTGGGTGTGAGGGTGGGGTGGTGATAAGGTCAGAATGAAAAGATAAAAAGGGACTGACGGAGGGAGAGACAGAGAGGGAAAGACAGAAAGAGAGAAACAAAAAGACAAACTTTCAGAGAATTTTCTCCACACAGGCCAACCTACGAAAGTGATCAACATTGTCTTATGTTCTAACTGCCACCTGTGCCATATCTGAAACAGAGGAGCCAAAGTCAGGGGGTTGGTGGGGTACCCGACACGAAAGGACGGGGACGGAGGATGCCGAGGGGGGGTGGGGGGGCGGTGGCGGGGGGGGGGGGGGGGGGGGGGGGGGGGGGGGGGGGGGGGGAAGGTCAGAAAGAAGAGAGAGAAAAAAAAGATGGAATAAAAGACAGAATGAGAAACAAAAACTCGCAGAGAATCCCCCCCCCCCCCCCCCCCCCCCCCCCCCCCCCCCACACATTAAGAAGGCCGTACTTAGCTTCATATCCATACATACAGCACACGAGGCAGATAACGATATTTGTGCAGATGTATCACATATATCTGTCAGTGTAAAAAATGCCGCAAAAATCCTTTCAGGACAAATGGGCCCAGACACTAAGACATAACCGTCCTTCGTAAAGAAAGAGAGAGACCAGACAGACAGACAGACAGAGAAAGCGACAGAGACAGACAGAGAGAGCGAGTTGCCTCCCGTGAACTCTCGCCCGGTGCTGAACCAATGAAATTGGACGGCTGTAAGCCGGAAGTAGGATGCTGAGGATACAGTGTCACGCGCCAACAGGGACGTGCTCTCTGATCCTCCGCGGGCCATTAGTCTCGGGCAGGAAATCTCCTTTACCCCACCCACCACTAACTGCCAAATCATCGTCAGCCAGCTTGATATCCACGCGAGTCCATGATACCATCTGAATGGTGAAATGCTTTTAAGCTTGTGTCTACAATACATCAAGGTGACGGGGTACTATCTGAACTCTAACCAACCTTTTGTTCACACACACACACACACACACACACCACACACCCGCCCCCCTAGAATCTCTTATCTGCTTTCTGATTTACAGGTTAGTTTATATCCCTCTTGTCTTTTACCCTTAATGACGATTCCGAGAATGGTTGGAATCAAGTTGATATTCTCGTTTTCTCACCGCCACCCTCCCTCCCGTCCCGCTTCCTTCTCCCGTCCCTCCCGTCCCGCTTCCTTCTCCCGTCCCTCCCGTCCCACTTCCTTCTCCCCTCCCTCCCGTCCCGCTTCCTTCTCCCCTCCCTCCCGTCCCGCTTCCTTCTCCCGTCCCTCCCGTCCCGCTTCCTTCTCCCGTCCCTCCCGTCCCGCTTCCTTCTCCCGTCCCTCCCGTCCCGCTTCCTTCTCCCGTAAACTGCTCTCTAAAGTCAATTCATGACCATGTCAGTCTATTGTGAGCTCGTATGATGGACGGTAAGCTCATGGAAGAAAAAACAAGTAAACAACCAACCAATAAAGAGAGGAAGGGTGGCACAAGGAAATACAGAAGTAAGAGAACGTGGAACGGAAGAATGGATGAATAAATAAAGATTAAGTAATCGAAGGGAAGGATGAAATATGGAACGAATAGAAAACACAGGAATGAATTAATCAATTAAAAAGTGAACGTCCTTTGAAAACAGCCTCTCCTCTCCACAATGATTATGTTAGGTTTACTGGGTGGGAGAAAATAAACAAAGTAAAGAAACAGAATTGACGAATGAAAAAAAAACCTAAGTAAATGATTGGAAGGGCAAAATAAGGAACCAACAGAAGATCGTAAGAATGAATGAAAGAATCAACTAGTCAATTAAGCATCCTTAGCAGACAACGGCCAACTACTATGATTTATGGTAGCTTCAACAGGAATTTCCACTTTTATTCGAAAAACCAAAATCCACTTTAAAGTCCCACAACCTGAGGACTGTATGAACAGAGACCTGTCCAGGGTTCACCGTACCTGGTGAACGGCATAAGATAGGGCGGAGCCCATCTTCCTCCTTCCCCCGCCTTTGACGTTCCCTGACCTGAACCAGATACCTCTTCACTGCTTGGTGGACAGAGAAGACTTTTCAAACCGAACAAAAACGAAAAAAGAAAAAAAAGAAAGAAAAAAGTTCCAAACATACAAGAGGTAAAGTACCGCCCTAACCATCTGCCTACGGACCCCTCATAATTTCCTTCCTTACAAGCTTCTTTTTCTTTCTTCTTTTTCGTTTTAAGACGTTTTTTTTGTTGTTGTTATTTTTCTTATTGGTTTGGGTTTTTTTAAGTGGGGCCTCCATTCTCCTGTTTTTTTCCAACTTCCCTCTCTTTTTTTTTTCTCTTAAATTTTTTGTTTTGTTTTGTTGTTGTTGTTTTTTTTGGGGGGGGGGTTCGTTTGTTTGTTTTGATAATACTAAATTTAACTCTTACTCACCATGCAAAATCTGTGTGTTCAATTACTACACGAAAAATCTCTTGCTGATTTTGATATATTAGTTTGATACAAACGGGCCCCTCACCTTACTCAGACTGAAATAAGATAGATAGATAGATAGATAGATAGATAGATGATAGATAGATAGACAGGTAGACAGGTAGACAGATAGACAGATAGACAGATAAATAGATATAGATATGAATGTATATATATATATGGGGGTCAGAACGTTAACAGAAATTTGGTCGCACCAGCAGGAGAGCAAGGAAAGTGACAGTTGCAGAGGTGAGTACCGACGGTTGTTGCCACCAATCGGAAGGAAGATGACAGAATTTAGGGAATCGCTTGGCCGACACATCTATAAATAATTGTGCGCCCAATTTGAGAGAGACAAGTGATTGTTTGTTCTTCGTTTTCACTGTCTTGAATGTTGTTTGCCTTGCCTGAAGAACACAACAAGGTCGAAACGCGTCGTGTTTTGTCTTGTAATGTTTCTCTCTTTCGTTCGGTGGAACAGCAATTGTTCTTGGAAGTTCATAAATGAAAGACGGAAATGACAAAGACGACGTTTTAAACCGTCCGGTTTCTGACTAGAATTCTCTTCTCGTTCAAAATCCACTCAATGTTCGATACAAACAAGCAAAATTTTCTCTTTAAGGAGCTAGAGGTCTAATTTGAAGGGGGGGGGGGGGGGGGGGGGGGTCTTTCCTAATTATGTTCAGCCGTTATCTTATTCCCCGTACATCCTAAAAAATGAGTAACGTCTTCTGGCTGGGAAGAGAGGAGCTGTCAGTATTTCTCTCTCTCTCTCTCTCTCTCTCTCTCTCTCTCTCTCTCTCTCTCTCTCTCTCTCTCTCTCATGGACAGATTTGGAACCAAGTACTCCGGCAAATGGAAAGCTAAAGGACACTGAGATGGGTGGAGGAGGAGAAATTGGGATGGGGAGGCGGGAAGAGGGGGGTGGGGGCGGGGAGGGAGAGAAGTCAGGGTGGAGGGGGTAGGGTGGAGATGAGGAAGGCAGGGAGGGACGGGAAGAGGGGGATGGGGGGTAGGGTGGAGATGAGGAAGGCAGGGAGGGACGGGAAGAGGGGGATGGGGGCGGGGAGGGAGAGAAGTCAGGGTCAAGGGGGTAGGGGGTAGGATGGAGATGAGGAAGGTAGGGAGGGACGGGAAGAGGGGGGTGGGGGCAGGGAGGGAGAGAAGTCAGGGTCAAGGGGGTAGGGGGTAGGATGGAGATGAGGAAGGTAGGGAGGGACGGGAAGAGGGGGATGGTGGCGGGGAGGGAGAGAAGTCAGGGTGGAGGGGGTAGGGTGGAGATGAGGAAGGCAGGGAGGGACGGGAAGAGGGGGATGGGGGCAGGGAGGGCGAGAAGTCAGGGTAGAGGGGGTAGGGTGGAGATGAGGAAGGCAGGGAGGGACGGGAAGAGGGGGATGGGAGGGGGTAGGGTGGAGATGAGGAAGGCAGGGAGGGACGGGAAGAGGGGGATGGGGGGACGGGGAGGGCGAGAAGTCAGGGTGGAGGGGGTAGGGTGGAGATGAGGAAGGCAGGGAGGGACGGGAAGAGGGGGGTGGGGGGTAGGGTGGAGATGAGGAAGGCAGGGAGGGACGGGAAGAGGGGGATGGGGGGGGGAGGGAGAGAAGTCAGGGTGGAGGGGGTAGGGGGTAGGATGGAGATGAGGAAGGCAGGGAGGGACGGGAAGAGGGGGATGGGGGCAGGGAGGGAGAGAAGTCAGGGTGGAGGGGGTAGGGGGTAGGATGGAGATGAGGGAGGCAGGGAGGGAGGGTGGGGAGAAAAGCCTGGAGGCAGGACGAATGACCCTTGATCCTCTCCAAGTCAAACCACCAGCTCATCATGTCAGTGTAAGTCTGATAAATGATGGCAGTGACACCCTCCTCTCTCTCTCTCTCTCTCTCTCTCTCTCTCTCTCTCTCTCTCTCTCTCTTTAGCGTGTACGGGTGAGTGAGTGTGTGTGTGTGTGTGTGTGTGTGTGTGTGTGTGTGTGTGTGTGTGTGTGTGTGTGTGTGTGTGTGCGCGCGCACCCGCGCGCATGTCTGTGTGAGTGTCTGTACGTGGGCGCCCATGCGTGCATGCGTGCGTGCATGTGTGTGTGTGTGCGCGCGCACGTGCGTGCGTACGCGCCCGTGTGTGTGTGTGTGTGTGTGTGTGTGTGTGTGTGTCTGTGTCTGTCTGTCTGTCTGTCTGTCTGTCTGTGCGTGTGTGTGTGTGTGTG
>CM031608.1:7336160-7338660 GCA_018398815.1 Conus ventricosus
TAGTTAGCAACTCTCTCTCCCACATCTCTCCTTAGTCCTTCCTCTGCAGACTATCTCGTGCTAATCTCTCAACTTGGTTCTCTTCTCTCCTCCCCTCATCTCTCTGCTTCTCTCTCGAGCAGACCTACACTCAGAACCTCTCCCTCTCTCTGTCTCTCTATTCGTTCTCCCTCCTCCTCTCTCTCTCCCTGTTCTGTCTTCCTCCTCCTCTCTTTCATCTCTCTGCCTTTTCTCTCGTGCAGAGACTTACACCCAGAACCTCCTCATCTCTCTCTCCTTGTTCGTTCTCCCTCTCTCACTCACGCATTACTTTATGCCCTAACTCCGTGTCCAAGGGCCAGTACCATTGGTCAGTATTTTTACCACCTCGTACCCGAAGTTATCTCCCTCTAATTCCATTGGATATTCAAATCATGACAGTCACGCCTACAAAGCCTTACTCTCTGTGGTGGTCAATTGGTCATTTAATTGATTAGCTTGATTTCACCCCCCACCACATACTACCTTCCTTCTCCTCTCCCTTTCCGGCGACGTCGTAAATTGGCTAATCAGTCCGGCCCAGACGTTGCAATAGGTCAGCCAACCTGTTGAGATGTTGGTCAGGCCGCTCCGACTGTCTACGAGGAAGATTAGGATTAGCCTCTCGCCGTGCTCAAATTGGCCGGATGAGTCTGATCCGGGCGTCGAGACTCGTTTGACCAGACATCGAGGCGTTGGTCAGCTACTTAGTCCGTCTGGCTAGACAGACCGTCTCCGTGGAACCTCTCCCCTATGCTTAATTGGCTGGATCCGAACCATGGGCCGTCTGCCTGACGCCCAGAATATTGCGTTAGAGCTTATGTCCAACTGGGCTGGTGGCGATTGACCACGAATTTGGTTGTGTTTATTTTTGACCGTGACACCCACCCCCTAACCCCCCTCCACTCCTTGACGTAAAACGTGTGAACAAAATGATTGATGTAATCACCCTGTTTTGGTTTTGCTTTGTGTTGTGTGTGTGTGTGGTGTGTGTGTGTGTGTGTGTGTGTGTGTGTGTGTGTGTGTGTGTGAGTCTGTGTGTGTACGTGCGTGCATGCGTGCGCGCGCGTGTGTGTGTGTGTGTGTGTGTGTGTGTGTGTGTGTGTCTGTGTGTGTGTGTGTGTGTGTGTGTGTGTGTGTGTGTGTGTGTGTGTGTGTGTGTGCTGTGTATGTGCGTGTGTGTGCTGTGAATGTGCATGTGCGTGTTCGTGTGCGTGTGTGTGCTGTGTGTGTGTGTGTGTGTGTGTGTGTGTGTGTGTGTGTGCGTGCGTATGCGTGTGTGTGTGTGTGTGTGTGTGTGTGTGTGTGTGTGTGTGTGTGTGTGTGTGCGTGCGTGCGTGCGTGCGTGCGTGCGTGCGTTCGTGCGTGCGTGCGTGCGTGCGTGCGTGCGTGCTGTGTGTGTGTGTGTGCGTGCACACATTCGTGTGTCCGTGGCAAATGTTAAAGCTGGCATTTTTTTTTTTTTTTTTTCAGTGATTACAAGCTTCCTTTGGACGGAACTGGGCAGAATGTAAACAAAGACCAAGACCTTTCCAGCCATCCCCTGCATAAAGATGTCACCGACATCTATGATGAACATTTTCAGTAACGCTTTCAGTATTACATCCATTACTCTTTCGTTCTTTTTTCACGGTGTTGTTTCGTCTTTCCCTGTTTAGGTCCGTTTTTCTTTGTTCTGCTCTTTTTGTTCGATCTCTTTTTCTGTTTTGTTTTGTCTTTTCATGTTTTCTTTTCTCATTCTTTTGTTTTGCCTTTCTCTGTTTTGTTCCGTTGTGCTTCCTCTTTCTCTGTTTTTATTCGTTTTTCTCTGTGATTAGCATGTTCAGTAATGCTTTCAATACTACAAAATTGACATTTTCTTTAAAATTATGACCACTAATAACCTTCATCCCCCTCCCCTTCCCTCTCCCCACTCCCTCTTTCTCGTGCCCCCCCCCCCCCCCCCCCCTCCTCCCCCCCCCCCCCCTTCCCTTTTTTTTTTCCCATCCAAACCCTCGTCATTCGTCCAAACCCTGTCCTACCCTTCTCCATACTCCCCTCCTCTTCCCCCCACCCTAATTCCCATCCCCCTTCTTCACGCCGCCCATCCACCCCCCCCCCCCCCCCCCCCGCCTTCCTCGTTCCCTTTACAACCACCCCCCTCCTCCCCCCTGCCCCTCTCCTGGTCTCCATTTTCCATTTACCCAGCTTTGAATTCCATGAGTTAAAAAAAAAAAAAAACTGGGGAAAATGCCTGAATCCAAGATCTAACCACGGACCTTAGAATCTTCAGTCTAACACCCTACTGATAAAGCTCTTCCGGCTGACAGAAAGCAAGGTGTTTTTAATCTATTTGAATGCCAACGGCCTTCCCCGAAGATGGAGTATGGCTGCCTTAATGGCGGGATAAAAAAGGGTCATACACACAAAACTCCACTGCCTGGCTATAGCCTACAGGGAGTGTCCGCAGGAGTATCAGCTTGCGTACGCAGAAAGAAAAAAA
>CM031608.1:7343660-7353660 GCA_018398815.1 Conus ventricosus
AGGCCGGGCTGGGAGAGGGGGGGGGGGGGGGAATGCATGTACTCGTTGACTGTTAACGCCTAGGGCATTCCAATGTATTCGTATTTTTAATAATAATCATGATGATGACGATGAAAATGATGATGATGATATATGATGATATATGATGATCATCATCATGATCATTCTCATTATTATTATTATTATCGTTTCCATCATCATAATCATCATCACAATCATCGTAACAACGACAGTAATGATAACATAATAACAACAATAATGATAATAAAATCAACAATAATAGTTGTAGTCGTGGTGGTGGTGGTGGTGGTGGTGGTCGTGATAATAACGATATCTTTATCCCCAATGCGTTTCGTAGACAACTTTCAACATAACAAGTATGTTCTGCCAACACATACCAATCATCACAATCACCTGATGATAGATGTGAACACAACAGGGAAGATGCCAGAGAACACGAGAGGGAGGGGAAGGAAGGTGTGCAGGTGGTGGGGGGGGTCTAAGTAGAGGGGAAAGGGGGGTAATGTAATGCTGAGGTAAGAATGATCGTATGCCGACATCCCACTAGTCGTAATATCGTAGCATCATCCATCAACGTCTTGATTGTCACATCATTCTCTCTCATCCTAAATTATATTCTCTCTCTCTCTCTCTCTCTCTCTCTCTCTCTCTCTCTCTCTCTGTATCTCTCTCAATTGTGTGTGTGTGTTTGCGTGCGTGCGTGAGTGCGTATGTGCATGCGTGCGCGCGCGCGCGCGCGTGTGTGTGGTGTAGCTATGTGTGCACGTGTGTGACTGTATCTATGAAAGGCAGGATGACAAATGGCTGCCGAGAAAGGGCAGGTAAAACTCGAAAATGCAAGCACAGTAACTGCATCACATCTGAATGCGTCCCTAACCCCCCCCCCCCCCCCCCCCCCCCCCCCCCCCCCCCCCCCCCCCCCCCCCCCCCTTCCCTACCACTCCTTTCCCTACCCTTCCAACCGTTTCAGGTAAAACTCGAAAATGCAAGCACAGTAACTGCATCACATCAGAATACGTCTCTAAACCACCCCACCCCCCCCCCCCCCCCCCCCCCCCCCCCCCCCCCCCCCCCTTTCCCTCCCACTCCTTTTCCTGCCCTTCCAACAGTTTTTCTTTTTCAACCCACCTATCAAACCAGGCCAACACCCCCACCCCCGACCTCCATCCCGCTCTGCCCCCTCCCTCGTTTCTATCCTATGATCCTTCTCCCCTTTGTTTGTCTTCTTCCAGCAGTCGTAGGATCACCGCTATCTCGCGCCTCTGATTTCCATCAAAACAAACATCTTTGGCTTTCTTCCCAAACTGACACATGAAAGGCTTTTAATTTACGAGCACAGGAATAAAAAAAAAAAAAGAATAGGTGAAAAAAGAAAAGAAGGAAACCAAGAGAGAAAAGAACGGAACAGAAAGAAGGAAGAAATAACAAAACAAAACAAACAAACAAAATGATAGACCATCCAACAGAATGCAAAAAAAAAAAAAAAAAAAAAAAAAAAAAATCCAGCAAGGGAAAAAACGTAAAGAAAGACAAAAAGAAAGAAACAAAGAGCCGACTGAAGGACACAACAAACAAATTAACAAAACAAAAAAAAAAAAACACGAAAAAACATGAATGAATGAAGACAGTCAGAAACCAGGAGAACGCACAAAGATGGAAAGATAAGAGTGATGTCCCTTTGCCTTACACGCGAAGTGCATGTTGCTCTCCTTGGGTTTTTTGTTTTTGTTTGTTTGTTTTTTCTTTCTTTTTTGCGAAAGCTTCGTGAGTTCACTATGACTGCGTCCTGTGAATGTGACTCCAACTTTCTTTTTCATGAAGGTTTGGATGCTGTCTTACGACTGACTACCTGCTCTCGGAATCACGAGAGTTTGTGGAATGTCATCCAAGCGAGACAGGCCAGTACTCTGTGTGCATTTTCACTGGCACATGAAAAAAAAAGGATCACCAACAACATTGACAAAGACCATGGTGTCATAGGGTTTCACTCTTTTTTGGACCCTGTTGTTTCTAACCATCATGTTCTCTCTTTACTTTTTATGTATTTCATTATGATGTAGTTGTCCCCCTTCACTTTCGTGGCCTTGTCGTGCGTGTCTTCTGTCAGTCGCCCGGGATTCTCTTCGCCTTCTTTTCTCCTTTTTCGTGTTTCTGTGTTTATCTGAACGGTAAACCGGCAGTTCATCGGGATGTCCATTTTGGTTCCCCTCTTTTTGTCATGAAGGGGAACATGGTGTGTGTGTGTGTGTGTGTGTGTGTGTGTGTGTGTGTGTGTGTGGTGTGTGTGTGTGTGGTGTGTGTGTGTGTTCGTCTACCTTACATTATGGAGTACGATGCGAGACCCAACACTGGGCTTGTGGAGTACCATGTCTTTATGGAGTACATTTTTCCGTTACTCCACAACGAGTACCTCATAATTAACTTCCAAATTCTACTTTTACACTCCTGTAAAAATCTAAAATACTCCATAACAACGGTGAAGCGCTGTTGGTGTGCATCCGATAAAGTGCGTAGATTTCTGACCTGAATTATCTTAATAAATTTAGAAAGAGAGGGGATAAATTACCGCCAGGGACACAGACAAACAGAGTAGAGGACAAGACCATGTGCATTTCGGCCTCTGGGCGAAAACAAATAACATTTAGGACAGTGAAAACGAAGAACGAGAAACCACTTATCTTATCTTCTCATGTTCACCACTTGATCAAAATGATCGAGTGGCAAACAGATGACATCGGGAAAAAAAAGTACTCCATAATGTTAGGTAAACAAGTATATGTATATGTGTGTGTGTGTGTGTGTGTGTGTGTGTGTGTGTGTGTGTGTGTGTGTGTGTGTGTGTGTGTGCTGCTAATCAGTACTTTGTGTTTTGACTACGATGTATGCCTCAACCAGAGAGAGAGAGAGAGAGAGAGAGAGAGAGAGAGAGAGGAGAGAGACAGAGTCACTGTCTCCCCTCACAGCCTCCATCCCATTCATGCCTCCTTCTATCTTCCCCTTTCTTGCTAAACGGTCGCCTGACAAACTGCTGCCTTGAAAATGTTTCACACTCATTCAAGAACTTTCCAAAGCCAGTCCTCAGATCTTCCCTCTAACGCTTGCTTAAAAAAAAAAAAGGTGGGGGGGGGGGGGGAAACAAAAAACGTCAACTCGAAAGTTAAAAAAAAAAATCCAACCACTTCAGCTACCAGTCAGGGAAGGGTACTGTTTCTAGCGCATCAGGAAAAAAATCATGCTGCAGTAACTCCAAACATTTTCCCTTTAAGTCTCCAGCCCACATCTATCTTGTCTGCATCGGAGAAGTAGCGCGTTTGAAACCGGGAGCAGTTTAACTAGCAAGTGTATTGTGTAAAATTTCCTCTTCGCTTGCCATCGCTATCTTTCAGCTGTAAGTATATATGTCGGGTTGGTGATTCGCCGAATTCTGTCAACTTGCTAGCGATTGGTGGGGGGAGAGCTCGCCATCTACTGTTCCCCCCCCCCTCCTCCCCCTTCCACTCCCCCCTGCCCTTTCCTGTGTCTTCCGATACCGAGATCGACTTTAATGACAGGCACAATTTTACTTAGCGAGCGACTTTATTTTGAGAGAGAGAGAGAGAGAGGAGAGAGAGAGAGAGAGAGAGAGAGAGAGGAATAGTGTCTTTTCATATGATTATTTCTGTTACATTGCAGACGAAAACATGGCGTTTTTTGTTTTTTGTTTTGTTTTCTTTGTTTCAATACTTGTTCATTTATTTTCATTTACTTTTCACTTTGACAGACAAACAGTGTGCAGCACATGCCGAGTTGTTTGCCTTCACCTTAATTAACACCACGTCGAGGTCGTCTTCGTCATAATAATTGATCTGTGACAAAAAATCTTCTCTGCCAACACTCGCTGGTGTCGCCACCCTGTTTCATGGTCAGAGAGGAGTTCCGCACCCAGTGGAGAGCGGGTTCTCTCTCTCCTCTCTCTCTCTCTCTCTTCTCTCTCTCTCTCTCTTTCTCCGTCAAGCACTCTTCCTTTGTTGTTATTTAATATTTGATGACGACGATGATGATGATGATGATGATGATGATGACGTGATGATGATGATGATGATGTTGATCTCTTTTAGAAATTCAAAGATCACATCAGGTGGGACATCACGCTCATCACGTCATGGGTGTGTGTGCGTGCGTGCGCGCGCGCGCGCGCGCGCGTGTGTGTGTGTGTGTGTGTGTGTGTGTGTGTGTGTGTGTGTGCGTGCGTGCGTGCGTGCGTGCGTGCGTGCGTGCGTGCGTGCGTGCGTGCGTGCGTGCGTGCGTGCGTGCGTCCGTGTGTGTGTGTGTGTGGTGTGTGTGTGTGTGTGTGTGTGTGTGTGTGTGTGTGTGTGTGTGTATCTCGTCCTGTCACATCGTGTAGGTATCTTCTTTTTTTTCCAATTACATCTGATTGAAAAGTGTATTTTTTTCTTTTATTCGTTTAAATTTGAAGGTTTTTTTTTTAACTAAGTTTGTTTACCATCCACACTAACCAAAGACGATTTAGCAGACGGGCATAACCAACAAAACCTTTTTTAATATGAAAATGAAAAAAAAAAAAACAATCAGAAAACAAAAAGTAGACGGTAAGCAGAAAGTGCCGATGTTTTTATGTCGCTGGGCGCCAGCGCGGTTCAAACTCGCAACGTGTGACAGACAACACGGTGCTCTACCCACTGAGCCCATCGGGAGGTCCACACCCATCGACCAGTTCGCGGGGGAGGGGGGGGGGGAGGAGACAGAAGGTTACCGCCCTGTTTGGGACCTCCACAACCGTGCTGGCACTCTGGGGTGACGGTGTCTGACACATCATCTTTTCGGGCGGTTTTTTTCTTGGGGGGGGGGGGGGGGGGGGGGGGGGAGGGAGGGGGCCCCATGTTGTGGGTGTCAGTATTTTTGCCTTTGTTCGTTTAGTTTTCAACGTGCGGAGTGAATGCGGGTCCACCCACCCCCCCCCCCCCCCCCTCGCCACACCCTTCCCCCCCCCATTCCCCCCCGCACCAGCCCCACCTGCCCCTCCCTTCTTCGTATCCCCCCCCCCCCCCCCCCCAACAGTAGCCTTCCCACTCGGCTCAACCTTTCCCTCCTTCCCTGTCTCACTTCCGGTCCATTTTACAGAGTTCCAATTAAAACGATATCCTCCGCCGATTCCGAACCTTCAATCCAAACAGCAACGGAAGGGGAGGGTGAGTGAGAAGGGAGGAGGGGCGGGGGGGTGGGGGGGGGGGGGGCGGGGCGGGCGGTCTGGGGCGAATGAAGAGTGACAGGAGGGGGGGCATGGGGGTTAGGGGAGAGAGAGAGAGGGGGTGAGGGAGAGGAGAGAAAAGAGAGAGAGAGGAGAGAGAGAGGGAGGAGAGAGAGAGAGAGGATGATGATATCTTGGGATAATTTTATTTCAAGGGTAAAGATAAGCAAAAACATGCTTTTTTTCATCAGGAGAGAGAGGAGAGAGAGGAGAGAGTCAGACAGACGACAGACAGACGAGAACTCGGAACACAGAAAAATCTTTATCGATCAAGGACTAGATTTTAGGAAGAGTTATTTTCCAATTTCCCTTGCTAACCCAAACGAAACCTCTCTCTCTCTCTGTGGCCATCGTGGTAACACACACAACACGCACCACCACCGCGCGCACACACACACACACACACACACCACACACACACACCACCACATCCACAAACGCACGCACGCACGCGTGCGCACGTATACACGCATCTCTCTTTTCTCTCTCTCTTGAGGGCCCTTAACAGACCGGTCATTGACCGAGCATTGTCCCCCAGGGAGGTAATAGCCGTCATTATCCGCTTCCGCGGGCGAGGCGAGGCTTTCGTGGCTGCCATCTGGACATTACGTTATCTACATACAGGGCATAACGCAAACATGACGGCCTCCTTTAAAGCCCCCATCTTAGATGACGTGGCCACAACATACGGGCATCGATTTAAAATGGCACCGTCCTTACGGCGGCCATCTTGGCGTCCGTGTTCGACCTACGCCCAAAGGCTGAGCGCCATCTTAGATGACGTGGCCACCACATTTCGGGCATCGGGCCAATATGGCGCCGTTCATAAGGCGACCATCTTGCGTCACGTGATCAAGATGGCGGCGATATCATGTAGGTGAAGTGTCTAAAAAACGGGCCGGAAGTTGGGCACCGGAACTCCATGGGTGCCGCCATGTTGGCCACGTGGTGCATGGGTGCCGCCATCTCGGTCACGTGACGCAAGACGGCCGCCTCCGACCAATCTGGCGACGCCCATGAGGCGGCCTTTTTGCGTCACGTGACCGAGATGGCGGCGCCTATGCAACCGTTTGCCAACATGGCGGCGCCCATGGGGGTTCCGGTGTCAACTTCCGGTCCGTTTTTTAGACACTTTCACCCACATGATATACTACTCACAGGAGAGAGAAGAGAGGAGATGAGAGAGAGAGAGAGAGAGAGAGGTCTGGTATCCTTTTCAGCCCCAGGGGCACATGCAAAATGGCCATGAAGGTCTGGAGATAAACACCAATCCCTCCCCCCCCCACCTTCCCCCCACCTCTCGTGTCTCCCCTCCAACCCCCCCCCATTGTTCTAAGCTCAGGAGACCCCGTTCACATCCAGAGCCTTGGTGTAGTCCGGGTCTTTGTTCCCGACTCACTGTTTGGTCCGTCGGCCGTTCTTCCACAGGTTGAACACCCAAACAAGGAAAAAAGCCTCCATCACGTTTATCCTCCATCACGTTGACCCCCCCCCCACCCTCCTCCAGTTCTCCCCTGAGAGTTTTTATTCAATCCCCTCTCTTCTCTCTCTCTCTTCTCTCTTCTCCCCCTTCCCCTCTCTCTCTCTCTTCTCCCCGACGATTTCGCCTTTGAATTTTTTTTTTTATTTAAAAAAAAACATTAAAAGATGTCGAAAACAGTATCTTCCCGGATAATAATTTCAAAAATTAAGCAGCGCTAAATCTTCTGGGATCCCCAGTTTGGGATTTTTATTTTATGTGTGTAAGTGTGTGTGTGTGTGTGGTGGTGTGTGGTGTGTGTGTGTGTAAATGTGTGTGTGTGTGTGTGTGTGTGTGTGTGTGTGTGTGTGTGTGTGTAGGGGAGTGTGTGTAGGTGTGGTGTGTGTGAGAGAGAGAGAGAGGAGGGGAGAGAGAGAGAGAGTGTGTGTGTGTGTGTGTGTGTGTGTGTGTGTGTGTGTGTGTGTGTGTGTGTGTGTGTGTTGTGAGGTGTGTGTAGGTGTGTGTTGTGTGTGGTGTGTGTGTGTGTGTGTGTGTGTGTGTGTGTGTGTGTAAGGTGTGTGTGTGTGTGTGTGTGTGTGGTGTGTGGGTGTGTAAATGTGTGTGTGTGTGTGTGTGTGTGTGTGTGTGTGTGTGTGTGTGTGTGTATGTGAGTGTGTGGTAGGTGTGTGTGGGGGTGAGAGAGAGAGAGAGTGTTGAGAGTGTGTGTGTGTGTGTGTGTGTGTGTGGTGTGTGTGTGTGTGTGTGTGTGTGTGTATGTGAGTGTGTGTGTAGGTTGTGTGTGTGTGTGTAGGTGTGTGTGTGTGTGTGTGTGTGTGTGTGTGTGTGTGTGTGTGTGTGTGTGTGTGTGTGTGTGTTTTGTAAATGTGTGGTGTGGTGTGTGTGTGTGTGTGTGTGTGTGTGTGTCTGTGTGTCTGTTGTGTGTGTCTGTCTGCCTCTGTATGTGTGTGTGTGTGTGTGTGTGTGTGTGTGTGTGTGTGTTATGTGTATGTGTATGTGTATGTGTATGTGTGTGCGTGTGCGTGTGCGTGTGTGTGGTTCTTTGTAAGCCATACTCATCAATCTTTGTGGAAGACGACCCCTCCCCCCCCCCCCCCCCCCCCCCCCCCCCCCCCCCCCCCCACTCTATACCCATTCTAACCCACTCTTTCTTTCCACCCTCCATCCATCCTAAGTCTCTCCATCCCCCCAGCCTCCCTTCCCACCTCCCCCTTTTCCAACACTCTACCCTTCCACTCCCTCGTCTAAACCTCCTTGGCAACAAAGCTGATCATTTTGGGGGAGACTACTACCTTTCTACTTCCAGCTTCCTATCCCTCCCCTGTGACACATCAAAATCCTCCCCCGTGGACACATCAAAATCCTCCCAGTGACGCCCAAAATCCTCCCAGTGACACATCAAAGTCCCCCCAGTGACGCCCCAAAAAACCCCCCGTGACACATCAAAGTCCTCCCCAGTGACATCAAAATCCTCCCCAGTGACACATCAAAATCCTTCCAGTGACACATCAAAATCCTCCCGGTGACACATCAAAATCCTCCCCGGTGACATATCAAATTATCCCCGTGACACATCAAAATCATCTCCCCTGACACACCAAATCCTCCCCAGTGACACATCCAAATCCTCCCCACTGACACATCAAAACCCTCCCCAGTGACACATCAAAATCCTCCCTAGTGACACATCAAAATCATCCCCAGTGACACATCAAAATCATCCCCCGTGACACATCAAAATCATCTACCCTGACAAATCATAATCCTCCCCAGTGACACATCAAATCATTCCCAGTGACACATCAAATCCTCCCCAGTGGACACATCAAAATCATTCCAGTGACACGCCAAAATCCTCCCAGTGCACGCCAAAATCCTCCCAGTGACATATCAAAATCCTCCCAGTGACACATCAAAATCCTCCCAGTGACACATCAAAATCCTCCCAATGGTGTCGGCGGGTTCTGTGTGAAAAAAAAAGGAGGTAGCTGATGGTAGGACAGACACCTGGGGAAGAACGCAGTGTCAACACTTGTGCTACGTCCAGCGTGATACGTCTGCTTGTTCTTTTCCTCTTCCACTTGTGCTACGTCCATGCGTGATACGTTCTGCTTGTTCTTTTCCTCTCCACTTGTGCTACGTCAGCGTGATACGTCTCCTTGTTCTTTTCCTCTTCCACTTGTGCTACGTCCAGCGTGATACGTCTGCTTGTTCTTTTCTCTTCCACTTGATGTCCGTCTTTCTACAGGTCTTGGTAACACACATCGCATTGAATTTGCCCTTTCGTTGAGTCTGTTGTATTACCTGTGTCTGCCAACCGTCTTTATCCCCACCTCGCTCATGGCAGCTCCCCTGTACACACAGTCTACCCCAGGCAGGCATGGGGGCCGGAATAGCTCAGCTAGTAAAGCATCGGACTCGTAATCTTGGTAGGTTGCGGGTTCGCATCTCCGTCGGGCCGTTTCGGTGCTGGGGGATTTTTCCCTTGGAGTTAACATTGGTTCTGACTCCATTCCCCCAACACAGTCCTTCGAATGAGACTATAAACCGAGGTTCCGTAAGTGAACGCACGCACAACATCTTTGCACACACGTAAAACTCCATCACCAACTTTCGGAAGAGAAGGCCAGTTTGGCCGTTGGTATGGATGACACGTTACACATAGCATGTACTTTCCCCGAAGTTGGAGTATGGCTGCCTTCATGGCGGGATAAAAAAAAAAGGTCATACACACAAAAGTATCAGAATAATCAACATGATGATTGTGGACACTAAAAGAAAGAAAAGAAGAAGGTCCTGTCATCAGGGCAGTACCAGAATACCACCGGGGTAGCCCATCCTATGTCGACCCCCCGCTTTCTACCATGTCGCGCCAGTGGTGGGGTAACGCGTGGACATCTTGCTGAAAGGCGCCCAGGTGGACGTCCTCTGCGCTGTCACTAGAGGTAGCTGGCCTGCAGAACATGCTGCGAGGCTAAAAGAGGTTCCCCGACAAACACTACGGTTTGTACACTGAGTGGAGGAAAATAGGTGCAGCCTTGCCTCGAAAATTCTGTACATAGTTGCGCACACAGACAAGCGCACGTGTGCGTATCCACACACATGCACGCCTGCATACACTCCACATACACTTCTACGTACATGAGCTCGCACACTCTACTTACTCACTCACCCACTCACTGACATAAACACACGCGAGCGCGAGTCGTTAAGAAAATCTCTGTCCGTCACTAGATTCTCTTCACAGATAAATA
>CM031608.1:7358660-7368660 GCA_018398815.1 Conus ventricosus
GAAGAAACCATCCTGACAGAAGAAACCATCCTGAAAGAAGAAACCATCCTGACAGAAGAAACCATCCTGAAAGAAGAAGAAACCATCCTGACAGAAGAAACCATCCTGACAGAAGAAACCATCCTGAAAGAAGAAGAAACCATCCTGACAGAAGAAACCATCCTGAAAGAAGAAGAAACCATCCTGAAAGAAGAAGAAACCATCCTGACAGAAGAAACCATCCTGACAGAAGAAACCATCCTGAAAGAAGAAGAAACCATCCTGACAGAAGAAACCATCCTGAAAGAAGAAGAAACCATCCTGACAGAAGAAACCATCCTGACAGAAGAAACCATCCTGAAAGAAGAAGAAACCATCCTGAAAGAAGAAGAAACCATCCTGACAGAAGAAACCATCCTGACAGAAGAAACCATCCTGACAGAAGAAACCATCCTGAAAGAAGAAGAAACCATCCTGAAAGAAGAAGAAACCATCCTGAAAGAAGAAGAAACCATCCTGACAGAAGAAACCATCCTGACAGAAGAAACGATCCTGAAAGAAGAAGAAACCACCCTGACAGAAGAAACCATCCTGACAGAAGAAACCATCCTGAAAGAAGAAGAAACCATCCTGACAGAAGAAACCATCCTGAAAGAAGAAACCATCATGAAAGAAGAATACATCCTGAAAGAAGAATACATCCTGAAAGAAGAATACATCCTGAACAAGAAACAAACGCAAACAACACAAAAAAAACTGACGTTGTGGCAGCTTATAAGTGTTGGCTTCTTTTCAGCCCATGAGACTTGAACGTACTGCGAGCACCAGCCAGGCCGTCACCTTAAAATGAATAAGCAGGTCAAATGAAACGAAAGCATTCAAATGCCACAGAACAGACACAAAACAGCTACATGGGCGACCAGACTCTGCAAGAATGAACGGTTGGAGTGTTTCTCTGAACAGTGTGTGCAGCTTTCATTATCTCGTCGAAAATCAACAACAACAACAGACTCTGCAAGAATGAACGGTTGGAGTGTTTCTCTGAACAGTGTGTGCAGCTTTCATTATCTCGTCGAAAATCAACAACAACAACAAAAGTTCACATGTCACTAACTGTGACAGAAATAAGACTGAAGGACAATGACAGTGAAGGAGAGCGAGGGAGATACAGAGGGGAGTGATGGAAAAAAAAAAAAAAAAAGAGAGAGAGAGAGAGGAGAGAGAGAGAGAGTAGAGAGAGAGAGAGAGAGAGAGAGAGAGAGAGAGAGAGAGCGAAAACAGGGACGGAAAAGGAGAAGGAAAACGTGGGTAGAGGGGGGGGGGGGATGGAGAAAGAGGAGAACAGAGAAAAAAGGAGAACGAGGGCAGGGCGCCGGGGGGGGGGGGGGGGGGAGACAAAAGGGATTGAAAGAAAAGGATGGGGAAGAAAGGAGGAGAGAGAGAGAGAATACGAATATTTACGAATACGAATATTTTTAACGAGGGGTAAACTGGATAAGCTTACAGCTTTTTTACACCATGCCCTCAAGAACAAAAACAGTACCTAACAATATCCAAATGAACGTATAAATGGTACACGACAAGGAAACAGTGAACAAGCTATAACGACGAAACACGATTAACATCAATATTACCTAGTTAACAAGGGCTAGGTCACAATTTAGGAATAATGTACATTCAGGAAAATAAAAAAAAAGCATGTGCGCAAGCGCACGGGCTCAAACACACACACACACACACAACACACACACACACACACACACACACACACACGTGAAACTCACACATACATACGCGCACGTGAACGCGCGCGAACACACACAAACACATACACAACACACACACACACACACACACACACACACACACACACACACACACACACACACACACACCATGCACCACGCACGCACGCACGCACCAACACACACACACACACACACACACACACACACACACACACACACCATGCACACACGCACGCACGCACGCACCAACACACACACACAAACACACACCACACACACACACAACACACACACACCACACACACACCACACATACATACACGCACGCGCGGCGCGCACACACAACACAAAAGCATTTCCGCATACATAATCACTTCAAATGCTCGCCTCCTCCACACAAACACCATCGTATACCACCAAACACTTACAGTACAAATACATCATCAATTCAAATCACATGAAATGCATGAGGACCCATCAAGTGGAGGTTGTTGTACATTATGTTACAGAACATGTTTAACCTTAACACTGTTCTACCAAAATGTGCGTGTATGCCTTCCTAAATGACAAAACGCTTGATTTGCATTTAATGTGATCATGTATATCATTCCATAATTTGCTTCCGGAATATATGAGAGAAGACATAAAAAGATTAGTTCTTGGGAGGAATGCGGATGTTACGTTTGTTTACGAACAATTATTAATGGGAAATTTGTTGTTGAGATAAGCAGGCGTTAAATTGTTCTCACAATTTTAAACATGAAAACAGCTTTGTTGTAAACGACATTTAAGACTGAAGGGGAGAATATCTAATTGTTTATAATCTACAGGGACAAGAGAAGAGGATTTAAGAAGATTAGTTTGAGAGAGCGTCTGTATAAGCTGTCAAGAGGTTTTAAGCAATTTTGACTGGCCTGATCCCAACATGTTGATACATAATCAATATCTGGCTGGATGTATGTACGAAAAATATAGCTTCCCAGTATGCTGATCAAGAAAATGTTTTATTCTATTTAACTGGAATGTTTTCTTGGAAAGTCTTTTGCAAAGCATAGAAATATGTTCGGACCAGGACAGGTTATTGTCTATAGTGAGTCCTAGTAATTTTTAAAAACTTACTTCCTCTAATACTTTATCACTAACTTTTAACTCTGGTAATTTATTCTTAATGTTCTGTCTTTTCTGTCTTGTTGTAACTAGCATGAATTTGGATTTATGAGGATGAATTGCCATATGATTTTCTTCAGTCCAGGAAGCAAGCCTTAGAATATCATATTTTGTAAGGAGGCGCACACGGCATCAGAGCTTTTATTTGTTCGTTGTAAATGGTAGTGTCATCTGCAAAAAGTTCGCAAAGCATATCAAATGAAGTGGAAGGTCATTTATATAAATTGAAAATTATATAGGACCCAGAACCGATCCTGGGGAACTCCATATTTGTTCGAAGCAACAGAAGATAAAGTGGAATCTTGAAAGACTGCTTGTCTTCTATTATGTAGAAAAGATGCTATTAGATTTAAGGAATTATCATTCAAACCGTACATAGTTAATTTTTTTTAGAGAGGATACTGTGATCAATGGTGTCAAATGCTTTCGCAAAATCAACAAAAACTGCACCAGTAAATAAATTATTGTTTATGTTTAAATGCCACTTCTCAATAGCATTGGTCAGCATGGTATGGCACGAATGATTCCTTCTAAATCCATTCTGATTTGGGTGAAATAAGTCATACTTTGTAAAATGGGACTGAAGATTGCGTTTGATATGTTTTTCGAAAGGTTTAGACAGAGCAGATAGTATAGATATGGGTCTATAATTAGAGGGCTCAGATGGGTCACCAGACTTAAGAACAGGCAAAACTTTAGCGTCTTTGAAGCTTGTGGATAGTAACATTTTTCAATACATAAGTTACAAATATATGTAACACATTCAGAGATAATGGGCGCTGATATCTTCAAAATGTTACTGTCTAGGCCATCCAAACCACGGGAACTCGATGGTTTTAATATACTTAACTCCTGGTGCACTTCATGGACGCCTATGTATGGAAAATGGAGTTTGTCAACGATATTTTTTGACTCACAGAAACATTTCAGTGGATTTAAATTATTAGCCTGTGTGTTGTTTATCTTTATTGTTCTCTCTGCCACGGTAGTAAAATGTCTATTCAGATATTCAACTGATAAATTGGACGTATAAGAAGCAGATGGCGGTGCTGTTTTCCCGGACAGATGATTATAGCTTTCCAAATAGATTTTGAATCTTTTTTTGATGAAATTAAATCACTAAAATACCTCTTCCGTGCGGCTCTTCCATCTCAGTGACTTTGTTTCGTTGTTGCCTAAAATTTCTTGTCTTTCCCTGTTGTTTGTAATAAATTGTCACGAATTCTAATTTCAGCATCTATTTCTTTTGTTAACCACGGTGGCTTTTCGGGTAATTTAACACGTTTAGGTCCGAAGCAAAGCATGCTTATTGAAAATAGGAACAAAAATTTTGTACCAAGCAGCAAGTGCATCATCAGATGATTGTATTGAAAAACACAAAAAAATCAGCCATACATAAATCAGCCAGAAATTCTTCAGTGTGGAAGTTTTTTATAGCTGCGAAACGATATACACTTATGAGTGCATCTGGTATTTTAACTCCTTTCTTTGACCATGTTAAACACACTGGAAAATGATCACTAAGACCATAGACAGGTACAGCAGTTTCTACTACGTTGTTAGAGTTAGTAACATAAATGTGGTCAATTAACATTTTTGTCTGTAATGTTATCCGTGCAGGTGAATTTATTAATTGAGTTAAATTGCACATTTCATAAGTTTGTTTCCATTTATTATGTGATTTGAATAAATCGATGTTAAAATCTCCAAGCAAGATTATTTCCGTAGAATAATTTAATACGTCTTCGAGCATTGATGCAAAACGATAGAACCACTCGACTCTTTCTTCTGGTTTTTGTATAAGAAACCTACCAGGATTGGCTTTGTTCCTTTCAAGTGAATCTCAAGCCATAAGCATTCAATTTTATATTTATCAAACAAGTTTAGCCGTCAATAATTAACAGATTGGTGAATATAAGCCACCATACCCGTTTTCTAGTTTTGCTGTGGCATCTCGTCTAAGAAGGCTGTATCCTGGATCGATAATATATTGTCAGAAATCGTTACTAGATAATCGTGATTCAGAAAAAGCAAAGACATGAAAACAGTCATTTGAATTGGACAGAATGGAAGGCACATCTGATAATTTGTTCGTTAAGTGGCATGCATTGAGATAACCTATTTTGAACCCAGCGTTACGGAGCCACTTTGACGTGCTACTGTATTGTCCATGACAAACAATACAATTACAGATGATAATTAAGAGGAAATTTAACACATACAAAGAAATGTGACACTCAATACAAATGATATGCAAGATGAAAGCGAAAAAAACTACTGAAACAAAGTGGAGAAATACCAATTCTATCCAGCTAAGTTGAACACAAGACTGAAAGTAAAAGAAGCAACCTGAACATTCACTCCGGGGCAAGACACAATCTCGGCGCAAAAAAATAATATAAATATGTATTTCACACGAGTATGCGAACTGTACCTATCCGAGTTTTCCGAGGACGCCTGTCATACAAGAAAGGAGTAATTTTTAAATATGGTACACCTCACATCTAAGACGAAGAAAATAAGCATGAACAAAGTCTATCAACACACTTTTGGATATATAACCAAGAGGATTTTTTTTAAAGAGAGAGAGGAGAGAGAGAGAGAGAGAGGAGAGAGAGAGAGAGAGAGAGAGAGAGAGAGAAGGAAAGAAGACTGAAGAAAAAGGACAGTGAAGGAGAGCGAGCGGGGAGATAGCGAAGAGCGAAGGAAAAAGAAAAGGAAAGGTAAAGGAGAGAGACGGAAAACGAGGTGGGGCGGGGGGGGGGGGGGGGGGGGGGGGGGATAAGTGGGAAGGAAAGAAAAGAAAAAAAGCGGATATGGATCAGATAGAAGGAAAAGGAATGGGATGGGAAACGAGAGAGGGGGAGGGAGGGAAAGGAGAGGTGAGAGAAGAAAAAAAGAGAGAGATGGAAGGTGGGCGGGGAGGGAGGGAGAGAGAGAGGGGGGAGGGGGAGAAAAGAACGGATAAAGAGGGATTGGAAGGAGGGAGAAAAGGAAAAGCAAAAGGAGATGACAGGAAAAGGACAAAACAATGCCTACATACTCCCCGACCTACTGTGTCAACATGCCGTCCACTGCAGCGTCAAGATGAAGTGTGTTCGGACTTCAGTCTGAAAGCATTATGAACAGGGAAACCTTCTGTTTTCAATTGTCCGCCTATCTTTTACCTACCGCGCATATCATGTCAAGTACCAAGTCACGAGAACGATTCCATCTGATAAGAAAAAAAAAGGGAAATGATAATAGCTATGTGTTAGATTAAAAATTTAAAAAAAAAGAGGGGAAATGATAACAGCTATGGTGAAAGTTACAGTATGATGTGATTGACAGCTAAGTGTGTGTATGCAACGCTCACGGACTGGGTGTCGTTATCCATGTCAAAACGTGGAGAGTTCAATCCCGGGGGCGCACGAAGCTCTGTGTATGTGTGTGTGTGTGTGTGTGCGCCCGCGCGCGCGCGCGCGCGCACGCGCGCGTGTGTGTGTGTGTGTGTGTGTGTGTGTGTGTGTGTGAAGCCTTTGTTTCTCTTTAACACGACACTCTAGGTCAAACCGTTTTGCAGGCCTTTCGTGTCTTGGTCAAACCGTTTTGCAGGCCTTTCAGCTTCAGGGGGGAAAAAATGTTTGTTCGCAGCATTCATTGTGAGAGCACATAAAAATTCCTGTAATTCATCTATTTCTCGTCTTCCATTGGCCACCATTGCTGTGAATACACGCAGATTAGCTTAATAAGAAAAAGGTCTAAGTGTGTAATACACCAAGCGGTTTTCCCAAATGAATGCAACATAGGATCAAAAGGAAGAAAAAAACGAACATTGCTTCTTGCCGTTCCTTCATCGACTTTCTTGAAAGGCTTTCCTTCGCTCACCAGTGATAAAAAAAAAGAATAGTTACACTAGCCCGTTGGAATTAACGTATATATAATTCTCCACCCTACTTGCTCAACAAACCATTTTTAAAAAGACACTATCGAAAGAAAAACGAAGCTCTATCGCTTTTTCTCCCAAACTATTCCTTCAACAACGTCAGGGTTCGTTCACAGTGTTTTCTTCGTCGTCGTCATTGATTTCAGTCCCCTGGCAACCTCTGCCAGCTCTAAGTGCACTAAAAGGAAGCGACGAGTTATCGTCCGTGCCGTTTCTTGCATCTGTAGCGTCTGACAGAGCACTTTCACTGGAATCATATGTCATTTCGCATTTGATGAGACAAAATTACTGTAAATGTACGCACGCCCATGCACTCAGGTGTGTTTTCTCTCTCTCTCTCTCTCTCTCTCTCTCTCTCTCTCTCTCTCTGCATCTCTCTCTCTCTCTCTCTCTCTCTCTCTCTCTCTCTCTCTCCTAAAAGCCATCTCTGACGCCGAATTTACATCAATCCTCTCCTAATCAAGCTTAATATCTCCCTCGTCAGCCGATGCGTGAGGCTTAGGCCGACAGCCGAGCGGTGTGTGACCATGAGATGGGGGGGGGGGGGGGGGGGGGGGGGGGGGGGGGGGGGGGGGGCGGGGGCCCAACTGACTGATACAGACAGACAGTAGCAATCAGCCGCCCGCCCGTCTCGGATCAGTTCGTGCAGGCGGCAGCAACCTAGCTCGTAGCGTAACGCACAAAAAACCGGTGTGTGGCTTCCTCGGCGATACAAACTGACAGTATAGAGAGTGGTATCCAACACGCTCTGTGAGTACAAACCTTCACAGCGAGGTGGACAAGAGGAGCCGGTGGCCTTCACACGGAAAATGGGTTAGCAAGGGTGTGAGTGAGAAGAGAGTGGGGGTGGGGTGTGGGGCGGGTGAGTTGATATGATTGTGATCCCATTATGTTGGTGGACATACCCCGGACAGACCGACTGACCGCCCTGACCGGTCACATGTTCCGCCCGCATCAACCTGGCAGATTTACGCGCCGCTTTAATAGGCCGGACCATCATGTTTAACTCTCGCGCGGATTACCCGGACAAGCGTTGGCGATCGGATCGCCAACACTACCACCCCGCCTCTCGTTCTGCCCCTGACCGGCTCAGTGTGTTTACCCAGATAGCGAAAGACTGCCGCCAGTACCCGGCCTGGTCCAGCTTGAACATTCGCCATGTTCGCTGCCCATTTCATCATGTTCCGGCGGAACATAACGGGCAAGTACGGTAACTCTTGCTCCCTCCATGATGACATGAATACGCGCCCGTAACTCCAAACGAATGAATGCTGCTTACGTCACCGAATCGCCCGGCAGAAATGACGACCACACAGAGCGCACGGAACCAACTACGATGGAACAGAGTCCGAGGGTTGACTGCCAGAACCCAGTATCTCATATACATATATATATAAAAGAGATACTGGGTTCTGGCAGTTACTGTCTCTTTTGTTCTGTGTGCGCTGTGCTGTCAGTTCTGCCAGGTGATTCGGTGTCGTTAGCAGCCTCCGCTTGGGAGCTGTGGAAGTGTACTGATGTCACCACGGGGGAGAAAGAGCTACCCTACTTGTTCCGCTATTTACAGTTAACTGTTCTCTGCCTCACGTCAGATTCTCCTTCATGTTCTGGTGCTATCAGTGCAGTGCGGTGCAGTGTTGGGTCCCCCCCCCCCCCCCCCTTTCTCCTGGCAAGGTTAGTCCCAGGCCTGGTCCGTGTGGACGTTACACCTGTAATGTTCCTACCCTCCCCACACTCTTCGTTCCCTCCGAGCTTTCTTTCATTTCTTTCTTCCTCTGCTAGAACCCCTCGAGGTCCACCGCTGAGGAGACTTTTGGGCCACAGCCGATCTTTTCTCATCCTACCATGGAGACAGCCACATTCCAGTATACACGTCTGTCGTAGTCGTGTCGTCTATATCTCACAGGCGTACAATGGCCTGCTCTTCTCTAAAGCTAAAGGTGAGATGGGGTTTAACGTGAGTGCAAGGGGTTGTTGTTGTTGTTGTTGTTGTTGTTGTTGTTGTTTTCATTCGGTATGAGTTCACAGGGCAGGGACCTTGGTTTTACAGATTCGTTCCAAGAATGATGAGAGGAGGCACTGGAAATACGCAGACTCTGAAGTAAAAATCCCTTCCACTCTGGCTGGCTATGTCGGGTGCCACTCGAACCCCGGAGCTTGGAACAAACAGTCTGATATCTTAACCGCTAGGCCAAGCAGATCCCTTCCCCCCATTCCACCCCCTCCCTCCCTCCTTTATTCCCATACATCTCAACCCCATAATTTCATTTCTGCTTCTTCTTAAAAGAGGGGGATGGATCTTTACGGTGATTTTAAAAACCATCATCCCACGAGGTAACCCAGCCTCTGTCTGCCTTGTCTGTTGTCAGGTGGTTCCAGACAGGAGGTGAGCGGACGGCCGTTAGACAGGTGAAGCTGAGGTTCCAGCCATCCATCTGCCGGACCGAGTCCCAACCACCGCCACTCCTCCACACAACCCAGCCTCCTCTCGTTCTTTCCACCGCGCCCTCCCGCTATACCCCTGGAGAGGGAGGCCGGCTACGCTACATCTACATCCAAAGTCTTCACAAGACATCCCGTCGACCACACATCGTGTGTGAGGTAGCAAAACCCACCCGTTCGCTTCGTCACGATTTCCCGGTCGCTGACTTTTGACGGGTCCTTCAAGGTCACAGCTGTCAACGTGCTCCGTCACCATCTGGAGCGTGCGCCGTCTTCTGATCACAGTCTCCTGGGCACCACAAACAAACGTTCCGGGCCTTCCAAGATCCGCCTCGGTCCAGAGAACTTCAAAGTGAACAAAAAGCGACGATCCAGGACGAGGGGCACCTTGAATAGTCTAGAGACGACTGTACGAAGTCACTGACCGCCTCCCCCCCCCCCCCCTCCCCTCCTGCATCCCTCTCCTCCTCCACCCCAAAATCACCGAGCTGTATCGGTTAATGGTGCCACATAAAATTCCCCCTCGACTACAAGTTGGAGAAGGAGAACGGACAGTGAGTGAATGGACGGACTCAGTCCCCAGTCTCCTCGTTCGATAGCAGTAGTGGTGTGGTGTGGTGTGGTGTGTGGCGAGTGCTGCGTCGTCATGTCCCCCGGACCTGTTGTTTCCGCACCGTCAACCACGAGGACCTAGTCCACCACGCTGCTCCCAACAAGCCTCCAACCGTCCATGCCGAGT
>CM031608.1:7373660-7376461 GCA_018398815.1 Conus ventricosus
ATGAGTGCGTGCGTGCGCGCGCATGCGTGTGTAGAATGGCCCTCGCCCTCACAATATTCTAGGTGTGCACTTCTATGTAAGAAAGGACAAGACAGAAACGGTGGGGTGAAAAAAACTTACAAAAAACAAAAATCTTTCTCTCATGATACACCCCACTAACAGATCCAGTTGCTTTTCAAAGGAAACTCTCGTTGGTAATACAAAAAGTCTTATTTCACTTGCTTCGACTCTTGGTGCAATGTTTTCGAAGTCGTAATACTTATCATGAGTTCTTCCGTTACTTTTTTCATTAACCGTACAGCAAAACAGCAGCCATTTGTTTACAAACTAGCGGCTGGGCTGGTGGATGATCGATGGAATGACTGATTTGCTTGCTTACTGCTTGGCTGGTAGGTTGGATGGCTTATAGGTTAGTAGGTCGGTCGGTTGGTTGGTGGGTTGGTTGGCTGGCAATGCTTTGCATGCACGCTCGCTTGCTGGCTGGCTGGCTGGCTGGCTGGCTTGTTTCATTAATTTCGCTGTCCGTGTTCTGTCCACAGCATTTACTGGCACGAACGACAACTCCTTTCAACTCTTCGTCTTGCGAACCCCGCGCTTCAGCCAGGGGTTTCAACACTTCTCTCATCGCTCTACACCCAGGGTACATGCAGCAAGTCCTCCCAGCCAATCAACCGACATTCCGTCTGTCTGACCAGCCTGACCCCTCCTGACCCCCCAGGTGACCATCAGTCTGCGGTAGTCACTGTTGCAGTTCCCTCAACAGACAGAGGACCTGTCACTCTCTTTGTTACCCGGATCAAAAGAGAACGGCCATGAACACTGGCAGCCACAGAGCTGGTGTGAGAACGCTCCACTGACACTCGCTGACGAGGGTTTTATGACTTGGTGGTGGATGCCGGTTTCCACAACATGGGCAGGCTGCAAAGATTAAAGTGAAGCTTGAGATCTGGTATACGTTTCTCAAGTCTCTCTCCGCACTCGACTTGTTCTGGCGTTGTTGCAGTTGACCAGTTATTTCTTCCTGAAGAGAATTACTGCTTTGCCCAAGGTCAGGTCTTTTTTTGTCCTTCTCTTCAGTATCATAACAAGCAGTGGAGAAGCGAGGACATCTTCTACGTTGAGATTTCTTTGTGAGGAATTTGGAATTTTCTGCTACAAAGCTACGACACTTGTGACATTCTGTTTCTCCATCCCGAATCGCGGACTGTGGATCTCCCTTTGTCTTGGAGGAGGAAAGAGCGCGCGAGGAGACCGGAAAAAGTCTGTGTTGAGGATTATTATTTTATCATCTATGTTTTGTACGTTCAAGTGTGTCTCTGCGCATGTACGGAGGGTTTCGAATGCATTCAAAATAAGCCAGAAACGACAAGCTAGCGTCATTTCAGTTCGTTCCACGAACATACCAGAGGAACATACCAGAGGAACATACCAGAGCCGAACTGACAAAGCCCAGACACGGGTCCTGACAGGCGTTCCCAATCAGGGCGGGAGGGAAGTCCTGCACACAGGTCGGACCTATCACCAGCAGGGCGCCAGTGTTCAAAGCCCCTGACGGGGACTGTGCCAGATAACTCCGTTTGAATCCCGTCCGCATCGTGCCCAGCAGGCGTGAACATCGTTCACCTCCCTCCCTAACGGAACGCGCTCTGTCTCGCCAGTGATAGCGGAGTGATAGGCGGTGACAGGTATGGGGGCAGCCAAGTGATGAGTCGGCACCCGCCGCTCGGTTACAACTATCATTAAGGGGTCTGGAACTGCTCCATCCTCCTCCCACCCCTACCGCCACCCTCACTGACAGCTATTGACACGTCCATACCTCGTCAGCCAAGCAATCAGCCCGGCGGTACAGGCGCACCTGATTTGATCAGGTGATGCGCCATGCCATCATGGGCCCAGTATGAAGCCGCCGTGTGCCATCCGGACACCAAGGGGAGACAAATCAGTTAAGTGAGTGGCCTTGTGACAACACCGCACGTGCGCCTCGTTGAACTCCTGGTCACATCTTGCTGTGTCGCTGACTCCCTGTGTGCGCGGGTAGCCGGGTTGTGTGAGTTCGCAGCAGAACATCGCTGACCTCAAGGACAGGCCTGGTGCATTTTTAAAGACCACACTCGTTCTGTTTGGTTAAAAACTAGGACAGCAGCAGTTCCACGCAGAAATCAATGATGACAGATCGCTGAACTGTGTAGGTGTGACTGAGAGAACAGTAATATGCCGCTTCAGACTCACTTGCTCCTCCACCGAGTTTTTGGGCGAAAGTGCCCTAAAAGCCGCCTATTCCTGTTCTCTGACAAGTAACCAAAAAATAACGACCCTACAAACAAACATACTGTGCAGGGTTATCCGTTTTCAATACTAATTTACTAAGGTTTTCAGAGAGTAGCGTAGGAGAAAGTAGCCAAAACTGAACACGCCCCATAGAGTAACGTAGGGAAAAGCGGCCGTGACTGAACGCGCTTCATATACAAAACGGTGTCTGTTCCCACGGCTTTCTTTTCAGGGCGGTGTCAACGACCCTGCTCTGCAGGTGGCAGGCAAGCTTTTAATTGCTAGTTGCTGGCCTACCCGCCCAGCACTTTGGGGTGTTTATTTCTCCCAGGAGGATTCTAAGTTAGAAAAAGTTTTTGAATCGCAAATACTTTTTCAACAGCTTTATAGATTAAATTGTGCGGAAGACATGGAATCAGCTACAACTTTATATATAACCCACACACACACACACACACACACACACAAAACCCTCTACACATGCAACACACATACTACATGCAAACACGCTACAACACAAACCCACCCCACAC
>CM031608.1:7376561-7386561 GCA_018398815.1 Conus ventricosus
CTCTCTACTCAGGCTGGTTTTCTTCTCTTTTTCTTTTCTTTTTTTCCTCTCTTAGTTAGCAGCTCTCTCTCCACATCTTCCTCAGTCCTTCCTCTGCAGACTATCTCATGCTAATCTCTCAACTTGGTTCTCTTCTCTCCTCCCCTCATCTCTCTGCTTTTCTCTCCTCAGAGATTACACTCAGACCTCTCTCTCTCTGTCTCTCTGTTCGTTCTCCCCCTCGTTCTGCCTTCTCTCACTCTCACATCCTTCTTATGCCGTTCCGATCTGTCCAAAAAGGGCGAGTACCATTGGTCAGTATTTTTACCCCTGATACTCGAAGTTATCTCCCTCTAATTCCATTGGATGTTCAAATCATGCCAGTCATGCCTACACGCCTTACTCTCTGTGGTGGTCAATTGGTCATTTAATTGATTAGCTAGATTTCACCCCCACCACCTACTACCTTCTCCCTCTCCCTTTCCGGCTACGTCGTAAATTGGCTAGATGAGTCTGGGTAGGCGCCAAGACGTCTGATCAGATCTATTGAGACCTGTGGTCCAGCCACTCCAACTGTCTACGTGGAAGATCAGGATCAGCTTACTCTCTGTGCCAAATTGGCCGGATGAGTCCGATCCGGTCGTCGAGACCCGCCTGACCAGACATCGAGGCGTCGGTCAAACGGCTTAGTCTGTCTGGGTGGGTCGGACCGTCTCCGTGAAGGATGAGAATTAGCCTCCCCCTTGTGCCCAAATTGGCTGAGGCGATGCTTGAAGGCGTCGGGATGTCTGAGTTTGGACTTATGTCCAGTTGAAGTGGCCGGCGACGGACCACACTTTGGTTGTGTTGAATTTTGACCGTGACACACACACACACACACACACACTGTGCGAAAAATCACAGACATCCAGCTTTTCGCTTGCCTCCTGTTATTTCAAAAGAGAATTTACGTCAAGAGCAAAAAAAGAAAAAAAAAAGAAGAAAGAATTCAAACAGAGATTAAGAGGAAAGAGAACCACTGACTGTCTTCGTCGTTGGCGTGTAGTAGGTGCTCCACTGTTCACATTGAAGGCATTCCCTGCTTCCTGTGGATCTCACTGGCTCTCTCTCTGCCTCCTGTGTGGGGGTTTGCTTGCTGTTTGTCACTGTTCGCTGCTGATAGTGTCGGACTGTCAAGTTTGAAGCGTATACACGGTGGTTCACTCGCGCGGGCCCGAAGGCTACGTGCAGGGAGTGGGCCGCCGCGGGGAACAGTACACATGCGTACATGGTTACCATGGAGGGCAGCTCAGCCAACTGAACAGTTTGGCAGTGCGAGGTGACTGTGATGCCTAGTCACTGTGCCGGCAGAACGGGACTGTGACCATGGGGAACAGTGGGAAAGAGAAGAGACGTGTTCGTCGTCTCTCTTCTCATGATCATTTTGAAGACAAGTGTTAACAGTAGGCAAAATACAGGACATAAACGAACATTAAAGGTAGTTCTTAGATATGCATCATTTACTTCCCTACCTTTTAATACTTGCTCTGTCTTTTGCTACTTTTTACATTCCGTTTGCTACAGTTTTTTTTTTGCTATTTTTTTCCCAAACGTTTTCCTAATGTCCTCATCTTTTGCTTCTGTTTTTTTTCCTGCCTACTACCTGAGCTATATTCCTAAACCTTTTCCCACTTTTGCTTAAATTGTACTATCTTAACTACCTTTTCCTACATTTGCCTACCTTTTAAGTCTTTTTTGTGGGAAGAAAGTAGAGGAGGCTGAGCGATACATGCAGTAAAGATGTAGTCACACTTAGAAAGAAAATAGTGCTGGGGAAACAGCACATGTAGTTAAAAACGTAGTGACACGTAGAAAAAAAGTGGTACTGGTTGAACGACACATGTAGTTAAAAATGTAGTGACTCGTAGAAAAAAAGTGCTGGTTGAACGACACATGTAGTTAAAAATGTAGTGACTCGTAGAAAAAAAAAGTGCTGGTTGAACGACACATGTAGTTAAAAATGTAGTGACTCGTAGAAAAAAAGTGCTGGTTGAACGACACATGTAGTTAAAAATGTAGTGACTCGTAGAAAAAAAGTGCTGGTTGAACGACACATGTAGTTAAAAATGTAGTGACTCGTAGAAAAAAAAGTGCTGGTTGAACGACACATGTAGTTAAAAATGTAGTGACTCGTAGAAAAAAAAGTGCTGGTTGAACGACACATGTAGTTAAAAATGTAGTGACTCGTAGAAAAAAAGTGCTGGTTGAACGACACATGTAGTTAAAAATGTAGTGACTCGTAGAAAAAAAGTGCTGGTTGAACGACACATGTAGTTAAAAATGTAGTGACTCGTAGAAAAAAAGTGCTGGTTGAACGACACATGTAGTTAAAAATGTAGTGACACATCGGGAAAAAAAGTGCTTGTTGAACGACACATGTAGTTATAAATGTAGTGACACGTCGGAAAAAGTAGCACTGTCTGACCGATAAATGTAGTAAAAGTGTAGTGAAACGTGGAAAAAAAAAGAAATGCCAGCATAGCCATACATGTAAGAAATAATAATAAAAAAAAGCAGCAAAATGCCGTGCTAACTGAACGACCCACATAGAGATAGAAACAAAGTAACAGCGAAAAAACAGCAATACATGTAAAAAAAAAAAAGTAGTAAGACGTTTCAAAACGTAGTATGACACATGTAAGGAAAAGGTAGCAATCGTAAACACGTAGACAAAAGTAATGGCACCTGTAGAAAGTACAACCATGTAGCTATATAACAAACAGTGCTGACTGAACGACAAACACAGATTGGAGAGAGAGAGAGGAGAGAGAGAGAGAGAGAGAGAGAGAGAGAGAGAGAGAGAGAGAGAGAGAGAGAGCGAGAGAGATGCAGAACGAACTATCAAAGAGAAAAGTCTTTCTTGATGGTCAACTTTTTGTTAGGAGAGAGAGAGAGAGAGAGAGAGAGAGAGAGAGGAGAGAGAGAGAGGAGAGAGAGAGGGGGGGGGGCAGACAGACGGAGACAGACAGAGAGAGACAGAGAGCTCTTACCCCCCCCCCCCCCCTTGCCCTTTCACTTCCATACATCTATCAATATTTAATCAATATTTAAGTCAAAGAAACTCTCCAGGCTTCAGTTTGCCAACCCCCCCCCCCCCCCCCTCATTCTTTTTTTCATGCCACTCCCGTGACATCCTCCCCTCCCATCCCCCTCAGCCGCTTTCCCGGCTACCCGTCCACAGCCACCTCCCCGCTTGCCCCACTTGCCCCACTGCAGCCCCGGCACTGGCCAGTCACAGGCAGCGGCGCTGAAGTCGGCGTGAGAGGACCCACCAGAGGAGACACCGCACTGCCGCTCAGTCACCTCTGTTCAGTGTTCAGAGGTGCCTGTTCTGATCCAGCCCAAGCAGAGCATCATCATCACCTTCTGAACCCCTTGCCGACACAAAGTCGTGCAGTCAGCGTGAGTGAGCGAGCGCCCTTTACCCACCTTCGGAGAGCGAGCGCTACGTCGCCCGTCCAGCGACACGTGCCCGACACCGGCGATCTCAATACGAGCTCGCCAAAGGCTCGTGAAGAGGAACGGGAAACTGTGAGAGCAGGGCACGACGGGTCACAGAACCCGCAGCTCTTTTTTTTTTTTTTAAATGCTGATCGACGATGATGATGAAGGTGATGCCGGGGGGTTCCTTTCTGGGTCTGAGACGTACATGACAGGGCTGAGCTGTACGCTTACTCTCACAATATAACCCAGCGTCAACCAGGCCCGAGAAATACAAACGCCTGCAGTGTTGGTTAGGAAATTTGAGCGACCTGTCAAGAGACGGATCCATTAGGCGGATGAAACCTGGCTGAGTGGTTCCAGTTTTCACAGCTGAGCCCGTAGCTTACTCAGCTCCGAGTAAGAGCCGGTCGAGGTTTCCATGTTTTATTTGTTTGTTTGTTTGTCTTGGGGAAGCGAAGGGCTAAGGGGGTCCTGGATGTTCAGACTAGTGGCTACATGCTTTCGGTTTTTCACCTTCTAAAAGAGTTCCGACCCGCGGAGCACGTCTAGACACAGGGGGAGCGAGCACAGAAAAGCATAAGAAGAGGAGAGGAAGACGAGAAGAAAAAGAGGAGAGGGAGGAGGACGATGATGAAGAAGGAGGAGGCGGAAAAGTAGAAGAACGAAAAAGAAAAGAAGAAGAAAGAGGAGGAGAGGATGGGGGAAGAAAAAGAAAATGAAGAGAAAGAAGTAGAAGAAGAGGAGGAAAAAGAAGAGAGAGAGAGAGAGAGAGAGAGAGAGAGAGAGAGAGAGAGAGAGAGAGAGAGAGAGAGAGAGAGAGAACACACACACGCACCCACGCACGCACACACACACACACGCGCGCGCGCGCGCTCACACACACACACACACACACACACGCACGCACGCACGCACGCACGCACACACACAGACAACTCTGGAGGTGGTGGACATCACCGGAAAGGCGGTCAGTGTCCGTTTAGACCAGACCAACTGCAAGCTACAGTACAAGCTACAGTACAAGGTACAGTACAAGGTACAGTACAAGGTACAGTACAAGCTACAGTACAAGGTACAGTACAAGCTACAGTACAAGCTACAGTACAAGCTTCAGTACAAGCCAGGGGACAGGAAGCCAGCTGGCCACTCCCTGACAGCGCCTCTGTGTCCAGTGACAGAGTGATGAGAATGCTGCTTTTCCCTTTTCGGAGAGGTCTACGACCTGACCTGTACCCTGGGTGACTTGGTGCTAGCGCGTTCATCAAAGCCACGCAGACACCGAAAAGTGGTCACAGAGTTCTGGTAAGCTTCACCCAGCTATCAGGGCTGCGGCCTCCCCCCTCCCCCCCCCCTACCCTCCCCCACCCGTCGACTGAGTTACTCAACGGACTGCACGTGAAACTCGGATAGAGAGTGAGTGTTAGGAATAGTGAAGAAAAGTTAAAGGCCGACGGATTGTTCTTGCAGTCAGAGGATGTTGCTGCATTTGGTGTGGGGGCGGAATGGAAGGAAGAATAGCGACTGAATGTATACTGACTTCCATAAAAAACGCGAAAAATTGAAAGGCTATTTGTCGGGTGAAAAGGGGTGAATATACAATATTGAACCATTGTGGCAAGTTGTTTGGGTCCAAGACTCACGTGCAGTGAAAAAATTGTGTGAGCAACACATCATTCCCGGCATTGGAGGGTCAACAAAAATGGCAAACTGGTTGCTGCATGTGAGGCACGTGCACACCATGCAGAGCAAAGTTAACCAGCGACAAGTACGCAGGCATGCAGCCTTTATAAAGCCGCGCTACAAGGTTCAGATAACGACTTGCCGTCTGAGCGCTACAGAGATGCCAAGACTACGAGCAGAGGAACGCAATCGTGCCCTAGGCCATCTGGAGGCTGGTGTGGATGCCAGGCAGGTCGCCAACATCTTTAACGTCCACATCTCAACCATCTATCGTCTGCAGCACCGCATGCGAGTCACTGGTACCACTGATCGTCCCCGGCCAGGCCGTCCTCGGGTCACCACACCAAGAGAGGATCGCCATTTTGTTCGAACCCATCTGCGGGACAGGCGGCAAACAGCCGCTAACACTGCTCGACAGGTGCCTGGGAATCTCCAGCAACGAATCAGCCTCAACACTGTATGGCGGCGTCTTCAGGAGAACGGGCTGGCATGTAGGCGTCCTCACAGAGGTCTGGTACTGACACCAAGACACCGGCAGGACAGGCTACAGTGGGCACAAGCCCGAATCAACTGGCGCAGGCAGCAGTGGGGATGCATACTGTTCTCAGATGAGAGCCGTTTTTATATTGACATGGCTGACGGTGGTGTCAGAATATGGCGTCGACCTGGTGAACGCTATGCTGACTCCTGTGTGGTAGAGCGGAACCCCTGGGGAGGCCCGAACGTTATGATAAGGGGTGCAATTGGCATTAACCACGCCATAGGACCAGTCATCTTTCAGAACATTGGTCCTGGTTGCAGACAGGGTGTCAATGCACAGCGCTACATCCACCAGGTGCTCAGACCCCATGTCGTTCCTTTTTTTGCGCAACACCCAAACTGGACATTCCAACAGGACAATGCAAGACCACACACATCCAGGGCCACCCAGCAATTTCTTCAGCATAACAACGTCAATGTGCTGCCCTGGCCAGCCCTCAGTCCCGATTTAAACCCAATAGAACATTTTTGGGATGAACTTGGCAGATGGTTGGACCTCCTGCGTCCACGACCAGCAACAGCGGCTCAACTTCACCAGGCCATCGTCCATGTGTGGGCTGGTGTGCCAAGGGGACGCATCAACCACCTGGTCCACTCAATGAGCCGCAGGTGTCGAGCAGTTGTACATGCAAATGGTGGCCACACACGGTATTAGGACTTCAAGCTGGTTTGTCACGTGACCTTGGATTTTCCACACAAAGACATTTTTTATTGCTGATGACATTTTCACACACTACCTGTGTAATGAATCAAATCACGTTGAATTCTCGCTTCCACTCTGCACAATTGTGACCAATAAAATTCGCCCCCAACCTTCAGCTTGTTTTGCATTCGCGTTTTTTATGGAAGTCAGTATATTTAGAAAAAACAAACAAAAAACAAAAACAAACTTCTCCTTTGACCTCGAAACCATACCACAAAATGTATTGATTTACTTTGTTTTGGTTTTCTAATCGGAGATGAAGCGAATGCTACATGGAAAGAAGTTGCGTTGGTAACTAGGCTGTCCAAACGTTGTCTGCAGGTGCTTTGTTTTGATCCCTGTCCCGAGTGTTTAGAACTATGAAAATCCATGTCCGGATATGTGACTGGCTGAATCCTGTAAACTGTCTTGTGATTGGTGAAAAGAGCCGCCGGCATTCACCTGCAGGAGGAGAAGACCGAGTGTGGTTTTTCTGTGGCGTTTCTATTCGCGGTTTTTTTTTTGTTTTTGTTTTTTGTTTAGCTCCTTCATCTTGGTTATTTGCACGGGGGTTTGGCTCTGGGTGAGGGTTCCGCAAACACACACACGGACGCAGATACAGTCACACACACAGACAGACAGACTCACACACACACACACGCACGCACGCACGCACGCACGCGCGCGCCCGAGCGCGTGCACACACACACACACACACACACCACCACACACACACACACACACACACACACACACTAACATAACCAACCTGACAGCCGTTACTTTTTGTTTAACCAGAACCTATTCTAACCCTTACTTTACCAAGTTGTAAGCGTAAACCTAACTCTGAACCTTGTCTATCGGGCATGTGGCATATCCGGTGCACCCTGTCAGTCGTGAGACTGAGGAACAGCAGAACGGGGAACAGAGGTATGGGGGAAACCTTGGAACAGCGGCAGGGAGAACAGCCTTGGGAGGGAACAGCAGTGTAGGGGACTGAGGAACAGCGGCAGGGAGAACAGCCTTGGGAGGGAACAGCAGTGTAGGGGACTGAGGGACAGCGGTAGGGAGAACAGCCTTGGGAGGGAACAGCAGTGTCAGTGACTGAGGAACAGCGGCAGGGAAACAGCCTTGGGAGGGAAGAGTAGTGTAGGGGACTGAGGGACAGCGGCAGGGAGAACAGCCTTTGGAGGGAACAGCAGTGTCAGTGACTGAGGGACAGTGGCAGGGAGAACAGCCTTTGGAGGGAACAGCAGTGTCAGTGACTGAGGGACAGCGGCAGGGAGAACAGCCTTTAGGGGGAACAGCAGTGTAGGGGACTGAGGGACAGCAGTGTAGGGGACTGAGGGACAGCAGCAGGGAGAAACAGCCTTTGGAGGGAACAGCAGTGTCAGTGACTGAGGGACAGCGGCAGGGAGAACAGCCTTTAGGGGGAACAGCAGTGTCAGTGACTGAGGGACAGCGGCAGGGAGAACAGCCTTTGGAGGGAACAGCAGTGTAGGGGACTGAGGGACAGCGGCAGGGAGAACAGCCTTTGGAGGGAACAGCAGTGTAGGGGACTGAGGGACAGCGGCAGGGAGAACAGCCTTTGGAGGGAACAGCAGTGTAGGGGACTGAGGGACAGCGGCAGGGAGAACAGCCTTTGGAGGGAACAGCAGTGTAGGGGACTGAGGGACAGCGGCAGGGAGAACAGCCTTTAGGGGGAACAGCAGTGTAGGGGACTGAGGGACAGCAGTGTAGGGGACTGAGGGACAGCAGCAGGGAGAACAGCCTTTAGGGGGAACAGCAGTGTCAGTGACTGAGGGACAGCGGCAGGGAGAACAGCCTTTAGGGGGAACAGCAGTGTAGGGGACTGAGGGACAGCGGCAGGGAAAACAGCCTTTGGGGGGGGGGGGGGGGGGGGGGCAGCAGTGTAGGGGACTGAGGGACAGCGGCAGGGAGAACAGCCTTTGGAGGGAACAGCAGTGTCAGTGACTGAGGGACAGCAGTGTAGGGGACTGAGGGACAGCAGCAGGAGAGAAACAGCCTTTAGGGGGAACAGCAGTGTAGGGGACTGAGGGACAGCAGTGTAGGGGACTGAGGGAACAGCAGTGTAGGGGACTGAGGGACAGCGGCAGGGAGAACAGCCTTGGGGGCAACAGCAGTGTAGGGGACTGAGGGACAGCAGTGTAGGGGACTGAGGGAACAGCAGTGTAGGGGACTGAGGGAACAGCAGTGTAGGGGACTGAGGAACAGCAGTGTAGGGGACTGAGGGAACAGCAGTGTAGGGGACTGAGGGAACAGCAGTGTAGGGGACTGAGGGACAGCGGCAGGGAGAACAGCCTTGGGGGGGGGGGGGGGGGGGGGGACAGCAGTGTAGGGGACTGAGGGACAGCGGCAGGGAGAACAGCCTTGGGGGGGGGGGGGGGGGGAACAGCAGTGTAGGGGACTGAGGGACAGCGGCAGGGAGAACAGCCTTGGGGGGGGGGGGGGGGGGGAACAGCAGTGTAGGGGACTGAGGGACAGCGGCAGGGAGAACAGCCTTGGGGGGGGGGGGGGGGGGGGGAGGACAGCAGTGTAGGGGACTGAGGGACAGCGGCAGGGAGAACAGCCTTGGGGGGGGGGGGGGGAACAGCAGTGTAGGGGACTGAGGGACAGCGGCAGGGAGAACAGCCTTGGGGGGGGGGGGGGGGGAACAGCAGTGTAGGGGACTGAGGGACAGCGGCAGGGAGAACAGCCTTGGGGGGGGGGGGGAACAGCAGTGTAGGGGACTGAGGGACAGCGGCAGGGAGAACAGCCTTGGGGGGGGGGGGGGGGAACAGCAGTGTCAGGGACCGAGGGACAGCAACGGAGGAAACGGCGGTACGGGGGATGACGGGAACGGGACAAGCTCGGAACGAAGGAACAGTGGTGTGACCCGGACTATCAGCTCTGGTGTCGATGACCGATGTGTGTTTGGACGTTCTGTTCTTTTGACCAGTCCGTCTCCTCTGGTTTTTAGTCTGTCAGGGTTAGGGCGACGACAGAATCATACCAAAACGTCAGGTGGATCTGCAGCAGCTAGCGAGTTTCCAAGAGTGCTAAGTGTACAGTTTACTGGTAGTCTTGTGGCGATGGTTATAGAGACTGTACAGAGGTTATCATGGCAGTCGTTATTCCACGCCTGTGCAAACTATGCCGGATCCGCGGAATCAAATTTTGAATGTAATTGACAGCATACCGCCAAAAAAAAAAAAAAAAAAAGACAAACGAATCACAAGACAAAACACGACCTCTTACGTCGTGTTTTGTCTTGTGATTCATTTGTCTATGTTTTTTTTTTTTTTTTTTTTTTGGCGGTGCGCTATTAATTACATTAAAAAATTTGTTTAGATATCTGGCTGCAGTCGCCTCACTTTGCAACAATGATGGAAACATCAAATCGCTTTTACTTGCAGAACAGCTTGTTTGGAAGTCACAAACGCGCTCGAACAGACTCTGCTGAAAAAAAAATCAAATTCAGTAATGTTATTTACTGAACAAGATGTTGACAAACTCCTGCAGAAAAGTTGAGTTATGTTATTTGCAGAACGCGCAGTTACTCAAGCGTAAACAAACTCTGACGGAAAAGTCAAAACTATGCTATTTATAAAAGTGAGATTATCGTGATAGGTAGTA
>CM031608.1:7396561-7406287 GCA_018398815.1 Conus ventricosus
TATTCTTTTCATAAAGGGAAAGAAGAAGACGAGAGAGGGATGAGAGAGGGGGGAGAGAGAGGGAGAGAGAGAGAGAGAGGAGGGAGAGAGGGGGGGAGAGAGAGAGGAGGAGGGAGGAGAGAGGGAGGAGAGAGAGAGAGGGAGAGAGAGAGAGAAAGGAGGGAGAGAGGCGGAGAGAGAGAGAGGGAAAGAGAGAGGGGGGGAGAGAGGGGAAGAGAGAGAGAGGTGGGAGAGGGAGATGAGAGAGAGAGGAGGGAGAGAGAGAGAGGGAGAGAGAGAGGAGGGGGAGAGAGAGAGGAAGGAGAGAGAGAGAGGGAGAGAGAGGGGAGAGAGAGAGGGGGAGAGAGAGGGAGAGAGAGAGAGGAGGGAGAGGGGGGGGGGGGAAGATGGATCGACCCGCCTGACCAAAGGGGTCAACATAGGCACAGGTCCCCTCCCACCCTCCAACACCACCACCACCACCACCACCCCCCTCCCGGCCGCCATTCTCCTCCCACGCTTAGGGCGGCGAGCCAGCGCTGATTGGCTCATCGACTGGTCAGCCGATTGCTGCACAAGGCCGCAGTCGTCAGTAACCTTGGGTCATTAGGACACCATCCCCACTCCTCTACCCTCAGCCTTAAAAAAAGAAGAAAAAGAAAAGAATTTGGTTGGAAAAAAGAAAGAAAAAAGGGATGGGGGGTTGGGGCGGACTGGGAAGGTGGTTGGAGAAAAGAAACCTGAGAGAGAGAGAGAGAGAGAGTAGGGGGGGGGGAGAGAAATAGAGAAAGAGAGAGACAGAGAGAGAGATAGGGGGGGAAGAGAAATAGAGAAAGAGAGGAGGGGGGGGGGGGGAGAGAAATAGAGAAAGAGAGAGAGTGAGAGAGGGGAAGAGAAATAGAGGAGAGAGAGAGAGAGAGAGAGAGAGAGGGGGGGAAAGAGAAATAGAGAAAGAGAGAGAGAGAGGGGGGGGGGGGAAGAGAAATAGAGAAAAAGAGAGGAGAGAGAGAGAGAGAGAGAGAGAGAGAGGGGGGAAGAGAAATAGAGAAAGAGAGAGAGAGTGAGAGAGGGGGAAGAGAAATAGAGAGAGAGAGAGGGGGGGAAAGAGAAATAGAGAAAGAGAGAGAGAGAGAGGGGGGGGGAAAGAGAAATAGAGAAAAGAGAGAGAGAGAGAGAGAGAGAGAGGGGGGGGAAGAGAAATAGAGAAAGAGAGAGAGAGAGAGAGAGAGAGAGAGGGGGGGGGGAAGAGAAATAGAGAAAGAGAGAGAGAGAGGGGGGAGAGAAAATAGAGAAAGAGAAAGAGAGAGAGAGAGAGAGAGAGAGAGAGAGAGAGGGGAAAAGAGAAATAGAGAAAGAGAGAGAGAGAGAGAGGGTGGGGGGGAAGAGGGAGAGAGAGGGGGGAAAGAGAATAGAGAAAGAGAGAGAGAGAGAGAGAGAGAGAGAGGGGGGCGAAAGAGAAATAGAGAGAGAGAGAGAGAGAGAGAGAGAGAGAGAGAGAGAGAGAAGAGAGAGAGAGAGAGAGAAGGGGGAGAGAAATAGAGAAAGAGAGAGAGAGAGAGCGAGAGTGAGAGAGAGAGGGGAAGAGAAAGAGAGAGAGAGAGAGAGAGAGAGGGGGGGGGGAAGAGAATAGAGAAAGAGAGAGAGAGATAGAGAGGGGGGGGGGGGAAGAGAAATAGAGAAAGAGAGGGAGAGATCGAGGGACAGACAGAGAGAAACAGAGAAAGGGAGAGAGACAGAGAGTCAGGAGAGAGAAAACGAGACAGAGAGCAAGGAAAGAGAGAGAGAGAGAGAGAGAGAGAGATGAGAGAGAGAGAGAGAGGAGAGAGAGAGAGAGAGAAGATGAAGAAGAAGAAGAAAAAGAAGCAGAGAGAAAGAGAAGAGAGAGAGAGAGAGAGAGAGAGAGAGAGAGAGAGAGAGAGAGTATGAATGAATGAATCTCAGAGTATGAGGAAAGTCGGTTGGCTCCCTCTGCGGTGTGATGGCGTAATGATCATGATGGAGCGCTGGCAAGGCAGACCGAGCCGGCCACAGAGCAGCCAGGGAGGGGGGGGGGGGGGGGGGAGGAGGGGGGGGGGGGGGGGGCAGAGCACGGGCGTGACCTCTACGGAAGGCACGGTCTGTAGGTCTGCTGTTGGATGACCTCGTCGTCACAGAAACACTGCCGTCATTTGCTGCACACTTTCCGCCTCATTTGACGGATTGGGGGGGGGGGGGGGGGGAGGGAGAGAGGGAAAGAGAGAGATGTGGGGTGGCAGGAAAGAGAGAGAGAGAGAGAGAGAGAGGAGAGAGAGAGAGAGAGAGAAGAAAAGAGAGCAGAGAGAGAGAGAGAGAGAGAGAGAGAGAGAGGAGGAGAGAGTGAGAGAGGAGAGAGAGAGAAGAGAGAGACGAGGAGAGAGAAAGAAGAGGGAGATACATACATACATACATACATGCATATATATTTATATATATATATGGAGAGAAAAGAAGAGATGAGAGAGAAGAAAACCAAACACAACCAACAACGACAGCGTAATGACAAATATATTAAGATATCTTTTCAAAAAGACTGTCTGTTCCTTTCAGAGAGAGACAATGACAATGACAATGACAAAAGTTTAATGAGCCAGGCCTTCTGCCCATGTCAAGGGGAGGGGGTACAAAGGGAAATCATGTCAAGATACTATATTGCAAATAAATATGATTTAACATCCATACTAACCTGCAGACGAAATAGCAAGATTACGGATTTTAATGCATCAGTTAGATATGCAGCCAGTCTGCACATACATTTAGTGTCACACATCAGTAACGATACCTGAAAGAAGAAGGGTAATTGTAATACTTACAGGGAATGTATTTTTCTCTAACATTTGAGTATTTGGGACAGACGCATATAAAATGAAGTTCACTTTCTGGGACACTCTCACAAAATGGACAGTTAGTGGAGACATTATTAGAGTATCGGTACCGATGCGTTCGTAATGCTGAAACACCTAATCTAAATCTGATTAAGGTCTTTTTCAGTACACACTGTTTTAGGTCGAATAAGTATTGAGATGTACCAAACGATAGTTTGAAAGATGCATAAAATGTTATACCGACTTTTATCTCTCAACTGAGCCTCCCATCCTTGAATGAAACAATCGATTAGTCTTTGCTTGATTCTCTGAGAAAAAAGTGAATATTTTGACACCTTGGTGTTCCCATACATGTCCGATCCATATTTGTATAAAGTAAAGCATACGGTAGAAACCCAAATTGTTCTGATTGTTATAGTGAAGAGCAATAGCATTTTATAAGATTTTAAAGGCAGACGCTCATCAGACATTCTCAAAAGTTTCAACCAATATTTAACACATCTTGTATAAGTATGAACATAAAGAGGATATCTACCACATTCACCATAGACCAGGACATTAGGTGTCTTAACGCTAACATTTAGCAATCTTTTCAACGCAAGAGGTGTACTTTTTCAATCAAATTCTGATTTGCAATCAATCCCCAAACTTCAGAGCCGTAAGTTAGCATTGGTAGGATTTGACAATCAAATAATTTAAAGAACACTTTTGGATGCTTTTCACCGAGGGACCACAACAGTTTTAAGATACATACAACTCCTCTCTTTGCTTTCGCAGCTCTATCTTCCATAGCGTAGGAGAAAGAGAGGAAGGAGAAAAAATGATACCAAGGTATTTATACTGATTGACCACTTCTAGCTTATTGCTACCAAAGAACCATTTTTCTCTCGCTGCAATGTAACCGCCTTTGCGAAAGACGACCACTTTAGTTTTATCTAAATTAACTGATAAATCATTCTATGCGAGGCATCCCTCAAAATATTCAGCTGTCGTTGCAGACCAATAACCGAGAAAGATAGTAACAGAACATCATCAGCAAAAAGTAGTATCAAAATTTCCATTAAATCTGGGGATAGTTCACACCGTGTTTACCATTACGGGTTACATCAATTGCAAGTTCATTAATAAATAGCGAGAATAAAACTGGACTGCAGTTGTTTCTCTTGTCTCAGGCCACGAGGACAGAAGAATGGTTCAGTGCACTGGTTGTTCACTTTTACACTAGCTTTGACAGTTTCATACATGGCTTTGACAGCTTTGTACATTTTACCTCTGATTCCTTTCTTCTTTAATATCATCCAAAGGTACTGTCTGTTAACTAAGTCAAAGGCCTTTTTGAAATCAATAAAGGCAACGTATAGCTTGCTCCGATTGAGTAACTGCTTTTGAATTAGTGCCAGAAGGGTAAACATGTGATCAATTGCACTATGATTTCGTCTAAAACCAGCTTGAGATGAATCAATTAAATCATTATCTTCGACCCATTCAGTAAGTCTTTTATTAAGGATATAACTGTACAACTTACCTCCAATATCGAGCAAGGAAATACCCTGTAATTGTCAGGCAATCAGGATCACCCTTTTTATACACAGGCAGAATGATAGACTGACACCAACTTTTAGGAAAACTACCAGAATCAAACAGTTTATTGAAGTATTGAATTAAAAATGGAATGACTTCTTGAGATGAGTTTTTATAAAATTCACCACTTAATCCATCGGGACCAGATGCTTTTCCATATTTCAAAGCTTTTATAGCATCCTCAATTTCCCATTGCTCTATCGCTCTGTCTAGTGGAGCACAGTCCAAGTTTGTGTCTACAGGCAAGTTAGTTTGAAACGTTTCTTCAAAATCTGGTAAATCAGTATCCGTTAGATAGATCACTATTAAAAACCATCTTGAAATGATCAAACCTTTCACCAGAAGTGATCGAATTATGCTTTAATTCTTTAGATATAAGAACAGATTTAACAGTTCCCCAAAAACGTTTAGGATCGCCACTACTATTCACAAGGGTATCTAGAATTGAGTGTTTATGTTCGGATTCTCTTAACGCTAAGCAGATTTTTATACTGTCTCCTTGAAATCACATACATATATCTGTAATATATCATTTGTAGCTTTTTTACTATCATTGTCAACATCATTTTTTACAATACTGTTGCAAACTCTGTGAAATGTTCGTAAAGCTTTACGTACTTCACGTCTTTTTTCTGCACATACTCTGTCAACCATGGCTTTTGTCTGAAACTATCTACCCTAAATGTCTTTAACATACTTTTTCCAGCCATCTTGAGACCACAATGAAGAAGCTAATGATGCATCATATCAAGATCTATTAAATTACTAGCATCTTGAATTAGTTTCGTAACATCATTATCATTAAACATTGCACAATAATCATTTTTCTTTTCATTATTCCACACAAACTTAATAACTTTACTTGTCGTAGAATGGGTCGAGGTGGGTTTCAGTTCAATGGCCTTAGGTACTTCAAGAAACATCTCTACAGGCATAGGTTTTGAGTCAGTTCTGGGAATAACGTTTAAATATGAACCCGCATGAAACATACATTCAGATACAATAAAGTAATCAAAACACTACATCCATTATAGGCAATGTAGTGAAGTTTCCCCTCATCACCCAAAACAAGTCCGTTCATGATAATCAGGTTATATTGATCACATATTTGAAGTAAATATTTACCAAATTCATTTGTAACACCATCCTTTGACTCCCTACGAAATCTTGTACACAGCTTTGAATCCTCTGTATTTTCACCAATAAGTCGTCTATGGAAAATTCAGAAACACTACCATTGCCTGTTCTGGCATTCAAATCTCCAAAAACAATGAGAGGTAGTTCACCATATTCTTCAAATAAATCAGCGATCAGTTATCCAAAAAACATAAACCCATTATCAATTTCAGTTTCAGCATAATAAACACTATTTGAAGGTGGGATATACAAACCAATCAAGAAACAGTCAGAATAAAAACCCGTTAGTAGTTTCGATATCTGAGAACCAAGCGTTGTTCATATTCAATTGTGACATGTGTAATAAATCTAGTCAGCTTTTTCTTTACAAGAAGTGCAATTCCACGGACAGTCTAGCGGTAACGGAATCAGAAACTTGAAATCCAGGAGAAATATATACATCATGATAAGGAAACAGTGACATGGGAAGGAAACTGAAAAAGTTTCAACGAAAAGAATGAAATCATAAACAGACACAAAAGAGCGAACCTCATGATCATATATTGTTGACATACCTTCCACGTTGTAAGTTAAGAACCGTAATGTTTTGGCATCTTTTAAAAATGCCAGATTGTTGAGCCGTGGGGTGATTTGAAACACAGGCAGGGCCGAATTCCTAGCTACTAGAGGGGGCAGGGGCTGTACGAGGAGTGGTAGTGAATGTGTCTGTCAGGTGTGTTTGGCGACATTTGGCTCTGCTTCGGGTTTGGGGTGGGTGGCATGGTGATTTGACTGGGGTTTCGTTTTCAAATGAAACTTGAGGAATGAAGTACGAACAGGCAGGGGACTGGTCACTAACTAAAGGAGACTGTGGGACTGAAACAAGGGCTGAGAAAAGGACTGACTTTCAACATCGTCGGGAGTTCCAGGTATCCACAGGGTCTAGAACGGAGGAATGGTCGGGCAGAAACAATTCCACTGGACAAGAAACCATTCAATTTGTCCGATGTCACAGGCACAGTATGGGCAGGTGGACCAGCATGAGTATATACACTGTTTTTGCGAACATGCACTGAGCGGTGGAGGAGCGCTGATCACACTGGAAGCCGTGGTGGTGCGGGGAGAATGAGGTGACACTTCTCTGGTAGACGGAAGGTTTATCAGCGAGTTTATCACTCACACTGTCCACTGAATCAGCTGCGAGGGTCTCCTGGCTGGCAAGGTCCAGGTCCTGTGGAACAGCAGCACCGTCACCAGAAGCGGAAGGAGCAGGACTTGGTGAAGCTGTCTGGCGAACACTGGCCTTGGTTCGCGGCTCTCTCTGAGGACGTGGCGTTGGGGCTGAAGAGGGAGGGCAGGACGCGGAGCGGGATGTCGGGCAAAGCGCAGCGCAAGAGGATCCGTCGTTCTGCTGAGCTGAGGCATGTGGACGTCTGAGGGCAGGAAAGGATTCCATATCAGAGGGAGGAGGTGGGCTGACAGATTGCGCGGCTGGTTTTTAATTTCAGCGTGATGGCTTTGCGGAGAACGTTGTCTGCCAGTACGGTATCCATGGCGCTGCTCTCTTCTGTTGTCGTCAACATGCAGGCGTCCGTTGCGAAAGAGGCACGTCGTCCTTCTTCCTTCTCACGTCTGATGACATTCTGCTGTCTATTCGTGAGATCGCCACCCACACGAATGTTCAGCGTATCCGCCAAGACCTTTCTGCTGTCCTTTTCACATTAGAATGACAGTTTATCACTCCACCTGTGTAATTTCGCAATGAGGGGACGGGGGTAGGCAGAATGTTCTCTTTTCCGTCCCACACGATGGGCCCGTTCAACATCATCCAGGACCAAGTTTTGCAGGGGTTAAAACCTGTTCAGAAGCTGAACAACCTTCCTGGCGCAATCAGAATAAGTTTCATTTTCTTCCTGTAGACGTTGAAAAAATTTCACATTGTTTTGTCTGGAAAATGCTTCGAGCTTATCAATGTCATCGTCCACATTCTGACGTACTTCATCGAAGTAATCCATCCAGTCTACGACTTGTTCATATCTGCTTTCAAGGAAAGCACATTTCTTTGTCAAGACATTCACGGCGTCATTTAATCGAGTTTTATGTTCTTCCATTTGTGTGAGGAGATCCGAATGTGTAGGTCCTGGGTTTGCTTCCACGTCCATGCACTGCAGCAAGAAACGGGCAGAAAGACAATCACAAAAGAAGCTGTCACACATCCGAATCTTGCCTCCGCACGGGGAAGTGCGTCACGAGGAAAACCAGCAGAACGAGAAATACAGCGATGCATAGTCCGTGCGAATGTTGTGCTGTCCTCTGCTGTGCATGTCAAAGCCACGGGGAAGAAGTCGTATTCCCGTGACCTTTGACACACAGTGGTTGAGTCTCTTCAATGTCCGAGCCAAAACATTCAAGTGAAACACACCACAGCGAGAACGAAACTCCATGAAACTTGCAGGCATGATGGATGGTACCAGAGCACCAATCTTGCAAATTTCGGAAGCTTGAAATATAACAAAACTCGAATAATTAGCAGTTAATTGCAGACACCCAACAAAGTGCGACCGCCTCGAACATGAACATGAACTCACTCCCCTTTCAGAGAGAGAGAGAGAGAGAGAGAGAGAGAGAGACAGACAGACAGACAGACAGAAATATGACTGAATTAACTATTCTCCGAGTAGATTAAAACGGGTTCGCACCAAGTGTGCCGTTGTGTGTGATGGCGTAATGATCGTGATGGAGCGCCGCCTAGGCAGACGGAGCAGGTCACAGAGCAGGGGGTGGGTGGGGGTGGGGGGGGGGGGGGGAGGTGTTCAGAGACGGGCATTATCTCTTGGGAGGCCCAGGTCTGTAGGTCTTCTGTTGGATGACTTCGCACAGGACACACTGCCGTCATTTGCTGCATGCTTTCTGCGTCATTTGACGGAGAGAGAGAGAGAGAGAGAGAGAGGAGAGAGAGAGAGAGAGAGAGAGAGAGAGAGAGAGAGAGAGAGAGGGAAAAGAGAACAGGGAGGGAAGGAGAGGGGGTAGGGAGAGAGAAGGGAGCGGGGGAGAGAGAGATGAGAGAGAGAGTGAGAGAGAGAGGAGAAAGAGAGGAGAGAGAAAACAGAAACAGGGAGGGAAAGAAAGGGAGGAGAGAGAGAGAGAGGAGAGAGGGAGGCAGAGAAACAGGAGGGAAGGAGATAAGATAAGATAATGTTGCTTATAGCCCAGCCAACGCAAGGGCCACATCGGGTGGAGGAAGGAGAGTGAGGAGGGAGGAGAGAGAAGAGAGAGTGAGAGAGGGGAGATAGTGAGTGAGTGAGAGAGACACAGAGAGAGAGAGAGAGAGGGGGGGATGGAGGGGGGGGCGGGCTGAGGGGGAAATGGATAGGAGGATGAAAGAGGAATGGGATATCATAACTTCCTTTAGCTATCAAGTCTTTCAAAACCGGGGCAAAGCGCTAGTAGCAGGGTCGATCGCGTATGTGCCTGGATGCACACAGCTGGAGGTGGTTTTATGCGCCCACACGTTGAGGACTTGCAGCCATGGGTTTGATTGATACGTGTATTCACGGGCATCTCGTTTTTAACTTTGTGTTGTGAACGACCTTTCTTTGCGGTTTGCCCGTCTGTCTTGTTTTGTTTGTCTTTTTTTTTCTCCTTCTTTCTTTTCTTCTTTCTTTCATTCCTTCTTTTTTTCTTTTTGCTTACTTGCTTGCTTTCTTTCCTTCTTCTCTCCCCCCCCCCCCCCCCCCCCCCCCCCCCCCCCCCCCCCCCCCCCCCCCCCCCCCCACCCCCCCCCCCCCCCCCCCCCCCCCCCCCCCCACCCCCCCCCCCCCCCCCCTCCTCTACATTCCGTCCCCGTGCCCCCTCCTCGAACACCCTTCTTTCCCCCTCCCCACGCATCTCCCCCTGGCCTTGTTGTTTGGTTTTGTTCTCTCATCCATCTCTTCCTCTCTCTCTCTCCTCTCTCTCTCTCTCTCTCCCTCTCTCTCCTCTTCTCTCTCTCTCTCTCTCTCTCTTGTGTGTGTGGTTTGTCACTCAATATCTGCTGATTTCATATTGTACCCCTTCTTAGGTCTTGTCTTCATCTTCTTCTTTCTTCTTTTCTTTCTCTCCTCTTCCCTCTTCTTCTCTTCTGTGGTGGGTGAGAGGAGAAGTGTTAAAGATAAGAGAGAGATTATAGATCTTTTGTTTCCAATCATAGAAAAAACAATGTTATATGGTA
>CM031608.1:7406387-7413887 GCA_018398815.1 Conus ventricosus
CAATGGGGGGCCCTCCTCGCGTGACACCACAGACGACAGAGACTCGAGATCCTCTGACCGGAAGAGAAAAAAGATGAGAAGAAGAAATAACAAGTGAAAGAAAAAGAAAAAAAAAAAAAAAAAAAAAGACGGCGGTCGAGAGGGACGCAGATCTGCGCAGTGACACCACTCTCTGCAGAAATGCAGGCTCACGGTTTGGCACGCTGTCAGTATGAACCTGGGGGTGTCAAAAATTGTATTCTCTTTCTTGTTCGAGAGAGAGAGAGAGAGAGAGAGAGAGAGAGTGAGTTTCAAAAGAGAAAGAGATAAAGAAAGAGAGATAGATCAAAAAACGAAAAAGAGGGAGATATATCTCTTCAAAAAAGACAAGAGAGACATACAGACAGGGAGAGGGAGGGAGGGAGAGAGGGGAGAGAGAGAGAGATCACTTCAAAAAAGAGAGTGAGAGAGATCACTTTAAAAAGACAGACAGAGAGATGGAGAGAGAGAGAGGAGAGAGAGGGGAGAGAGAGAGAGAGAGAGAGAGAGAGAGAGAGAGGAGAGACATCAAAAAGGAGAGAGACATCAAAAAGGAGAGAGAGAGAGAGAGACATCAGAAAGGAGAGAGAGAGAGAGAGAGAGAGAGAGAGAGAGAGAGAGAGAGAGACATCAAAAAGGAGAGAGACATCAAAAAGGAGAGAGAGAGAGAGACATCAGAGAGAGAGAGGAGAGAGAGAGAGAGAGAGAGAGAGAGAGAGAGAGAGAGAGAGAGAGAGAGAGAGAGAACATCAAAACAAAAACAAACAAACAAAAAAGACAAACAGGTCCACAATTCTGACACAAACAGGTCCACAATTCTGACACAAACAGGTCCACAATTCTGACAGTCGGTGACCGGGACAGCCATAAGTCGACAGTCGTGACTGGAAAACTCTTGGTGCACAGGCTTTCCAGAGCTCTGACCCTTCACAGCGCCTCGTCCACATCTTCCTCACTGACTGCACGTCGGACTTGGGGCAAAGTGGAGCAGCAGCGATCGTTGCCCCCGTGCGCTGGCTTGTACCGCGCTTTGGTCTGGACAGTTACCCCAGAGAGTTTCAGGGCGTGTCGGTTCGCTTCATCTATCGTTCGTCGCCAGGTCATCGTGAGTCTTGCAGTTTCCTTTTCCTTCTCGCGTCCAGTGAAGGGGCAGTTCCAGTGATGTCGTCCTGCACGTTCCGGATCATGTGCCCGATCCCTCACCGACCGATCCTCTTTAGTGATGGTGCCCGTTCTCTCTTGCTTGTTTGCACTGGATCAGGAGTTTCCTTTTCTGTCCCATCTACTGTGCCATCTCAGTGGCATTGCATCCACGCCGCTCATTCTGATCCCCCCCCCCCCACCCCCGTCCACAGCCACAGTCCGGCCTGTCCCGCCGCAGCCCCGGCGCTGGCAATCCACAGGGAGCAGTCAATGTCAAGTCGTCAAGAGGCAACCCACTGGAGAAGACACCGCACTGCTGCCGAGTTACTTGGGTGGTGTTCAGTGACGCCTGTTCTGATCCAACATACGCAGGACACCAACTACTAAGCCCTCCCCTCCCCCCACCCCACCACTGAAGACAATAATTGCTTAATAATCGCGGAGCCGGCGTGAGTGAGCTCTGTCAGTGAATGAGGAGTTGGTCAGAGAGATGGTGGTGGTGGGCCTGGGTGTCCGTTGCACTCTTCGGAAGTTCATCGCGCGCAAGGCTGATGGCTTGGAAAGATCGTTCTCTGTGCCGTTCTTCAGCGTTCTGAGCTGAGTAGCAGAGCAGAAGGGACCCACAACTCTGGGTGTCCTTTCAGCTTGGTGTTGGTGCCTCCCAGGGAAGACGTCCACACGTTGATCAGCATTCTGAAGGTGTTCCTGGCCTTGCTGTGTCCTGTCAGGATCGATTCAGCAGTTCTCCATGGTCTTTCTGACACACACACCCCGCCGCCCCCCCCCCCCCCCCCCCCCCCACACACACACCCAACACACATACGGAAAGGACCATTCACCATACCATACCAGACAGTGCGTGCAGGATGCCACTGCCACTTGTTGGAGAAAGCCAGATTTTGAAGAATGGGAGCCAGAAAGGAACCGGAGTGGGGGAAGGGGAGGGAAAGGGATGGGGATGCAGATGTAATGGCTATGGCAGGTGCGGTTTTCGATCATGGCAATGTGTCTTCGACCAGCAGCTACTGGCTAATAGCTCCACGCTGACATCCTCGCCCTGCTGTCTGGCTGTCCGTCTGTCTGTCTACCTGACTCTGTCTGTCTGTCCGACTCTCTGTCTGTCTGTCTGACTCTCTGTCTGTCTGTCTGTCTGTCTGTATCTGTCTGTCTCTCTGTCTGCCTGCCTGTCTGTCTCTCTTTCTGTCTCCCTGTCTCTGTCTCGATCTCTCTCTGTCTCTGTCTCTCTCTGTCCCTCCCTCCTTTGCTCTCTCACCCACCTCCCTCCTCTCAGGTTCTCTCCACACAGAGGAAACACAGAGAAAGAGGGGGGGGGCGCGGGGGATGAGCGTGGGGTAGGGTGGAGAGAGAGAGAGAGAGAGAGAGAGAGAGAGAGAGAGAGATTGGAATTAAGATCTTTCACTGTTCAGACACGGGCCTCATAGTTCATACAAAAATGGATCGAGCTGTTGCATTATTTGGGACAATCGCAAATGGACGGCAATTTCAGCATTTCACACACGAGGGCACATATGCACACGGGCAGAAAACGCGTGAGTGTGTATATGAGAGAGAGAGAGAGAGAGAGAGAGAGAGAGAGAGAGAGAGAGATGAAGTGAAATTAAATTAAACTGTAATCAGAGAGAGAGAGAGAGAGATGAAGTGAAATTAAATTAAATTGTAATCAGGACAGGCCACAGCCCCTTCTGAATGGGAATTACATTCAAAACATGACATGGTGAATACAACAACAAAACACAATACGAATGCACGAAGTAGAATCTGCTACACAAGTGCACGAAGTAGAATCTACTAACTCAGATATGAACTTCAGACAAGGATAGCTCGATTCATGCAACATCAGCGTATCAATACACGTATTGACTAAACACCACAGTTCGACCTCTCAAAGGCTGTATGCAAGTATATGCACAAATTCCTCACAACCGTTTGATTCTTATTCACCATCGGTACAGTCACGCGGAACTGGCATGGGTTTGCACAGTGCTGAAATGGAACAAGCTTATTCACCATCAGTGCAGTCACGCGGAACTGGCATGGGTTTGCACAGTGCTGAAATGGAACAAGCTTATTCACCATCAGTGCAGTCACGCGGAACTGGCATGGGTTTGCACAGTGCTGACATGGAACAAGCTTATTCACCATCAGTACAGTCACGCGGAACTGGCATGGGTTTGCACAGTGCTGACATGGAACACGCTTATTCACCATCAGTACAGTCACGCGGAACTGGCATGGGTTTGCACAGTGCTGAAATGGAACAAGCTCCTGCCGCGGGTCACCGACAGAAGGGGACAAGAACGAAGAGTGTGGTTCGTCATCGTTTGCCTTTTAACACAGTGGACATATCAAACTGCAGTTATGAACTTTCATTATACCTTCGACGGTATTCTGCTATATCTGCTACGCCAAATCTGAATTTCGGTCATATAATGTTCAATACGTTTATCAATATCAAGTGAGAGGTACAGTTCGCAATTACTGGATGATTTAAACTTTCTGTACCGTGAAGATTTCCACTTTCCTGAATATGTTCCTGCCAGTTTGCCTTTTGTTATCAATGACTTTTTGATGCAATACTTACCCCCCCCCCTCCACCCCCCTCCCTCAAAAAAAGAAGAAGAAGAAATAGCATTTTCCACGCCCTGGTTCAGCCATACCAATCCAAAGCCATTAGAAATTGCAACGTAGGAACACCTTAAGTCCATATGGTTTCACCACGTGAATCTAACCAAATCAACACTTTACAAGCTTTCAAACGCAACCTGTTATCATTCATCCCTGATACTTTGAACCAGTATCTAATATACTGCACACATGAATTTATATCAATAGGATATCGTTCGGTATCTCCGTAAGCTAAATCATTAGGTGTTTTTATATGGACTCCTACAAACTTATAGACCATAAAAATGAACCTTTTCAATATGAACAGCGGCAACATACAATCCCCATAGTTCAGCACCATAGAGAGTAATGGGGCTGCCTCTGAGTACAAAAATTTAAGCGAATTATCACTGTGTATGTACAATCTAAGATAAACAACTATGCATTCCTCGCCCAGACAGAGAGAGAGAGAGAGAGAGAGAGAGAGAGAGAGAGAGAGAGAGAGAGAGAGAGAGAGAGAGAGAGAGAGAGAGAGAGAGAGAGAGAGAAAGAGAGAGAGAGAGAGAGAGAGAGAGAGATACAGACAGACAGACAGACAGACAGACAGACAGAGAAAGAAAGAGAGACAGACAGACAGACAGAGACAGAGAGAGAGGACATTTTTCTGCTGTCTTTGTGTCTAATAAATATTCGTAAAAGGTCTTATTTCACAGCCAAAAAGAAATTAAGGTAAAATATTTCACACAGAAACACGCTGACATGTATGTAAATGTGGATTAAAAAAAAAACAAAAAACCCGCTACTCAGTCGCAGTCGTCTGACACATCACAAAAGTTCTTCCCACATTTCCGTCAATGTTCATAAGATCGGCTGGACCTCTTTGTGGAAAGAAATGGGCATGGGATGGAGGGGGGGGGGGGTTAAAGGGTGGAGAATAAAAAAGAAAAAAACAAACAAAAGAAAGAAACTCTACAAAAATATCCCCAAAAGATGTGCAGACGTTGTTGCTCTGCGGGAGTTGTTATCCAGACTAATCTGTCTTCTGCTTTCTTCTGCCGGAAAGCAGACATTCCGAGTTCGTAAAAAGCAAGCCGGCTGAGTGTTCTTCACAGAGGAATGCCGAGTTCTCTCGTTCTTTCTCTCGGTAAGCTGAGGTTATTACTTCCGCCAAGGGGGTGGGTTACCCGTGTTTGTTGGTTTGCCGGTCTTGTCAGCAAAAAGACGCCCAAATGTCAACACTGATTCTCTGCAACCTGTACGCAAGATTTCATCAGAAAGGGGGTAAAAAGATGGACTCCATTAAATGGAGGTGCGAATTCGGATTAAAGGGCGAGTTCTGGATTTTTTTATTTTCTTCTGCTAAACAAAGTAAAAACATCGACATCTCTATTGCCCAGGAAAGAAGCGTGCATCTTGGAGGGAGAAAAGCTTATTAGAGTCTCAAGAGGAGAAAAGTTTACTTCATGTCTTCAGATCTGCTGACAAAATTGTGTGCAGATCTGATGTCTTTATGTCTTCTACCACCTAGCAAAATGCAGTGCAGGTCAGGTCTGATGTCTTTACATTTTACTGCCATGTAAAATATTGTGCCGACCTGATGTCTTTAAATCTACTACCATGTAACATAAGCAGATCTGATGCCAGTTTTATTATATGTAGCATGCGCGTTATGAAGTGAAGGTAGGAAGAAACCCTAGAGAGAGCGTGACAGCAGAAGGTCTTCAGAGAACCCCACCCACCCACCCATTCCCCTCAGAAGTGTTTCGGCCCTGAACGTCTTGCACTCTGAAGGGGCCCGGCCCTGAACGTCTTACACTCTGAAGGGGCCCGGCCCTGAACGTCTTGCACCCTGAAGGGGCCCGGCCATGAACGTCTTACACTCTGAAGGGGCCCGGCCCTGAACGTCTTACACTCTGAAGGGGCCCGGCCCTGAACGTCTTACACTCTGAAGGGGCCCGGCCCTGAACGTCTTACACCCTGAAGGGGCCCGGCCATGAACGTCTTACACCCAGAAGGGGCCCGGCCATGAACGTCTTACACTCTGAAGGGGCCCGGCCCTGAACGTCTTACACACTGAAGGGGCCCGGCCATGAACGTCTTACACTCTGAAGGGGCCCGGCCCTGAACGTCTTACACTCTGAAGGGGCCGGGCCCTGAACGTCTTACACCTTGAAGGGGCCCAGCCCTGAACATCTTACACTCTGAAGGGGCCCGGCCCTGAACGTCTTGCACTCTGAAGTGGCCCGGCCCTGAACGTCTTACACTCTGAAGGGGCCCGGCCCTGAACGTCTTACACTCTGAAGGGGCCCGGCCATGAACGTCTTACACCCTGAAGGGGCCCGGCCCTGAACGTCTTACACTCTGAAGGGGCCCGGCCATGAACGTCTTACACCCTGAAGGGGCCCGGCCCTGAACGTCTTACACCCTGAAGGGGCCCGGCCCTGAACGTCTTACACTCTGAAGGGGCCGAGCCGCATCCAGGCCATGACTCCCAGGTGCCCTTCCACAGCCAGTGTCCTTTAGTCTTGGCGCTGCCGGGATTCGAACCCGCAACATTTGGATGGGTTGCGCATTGAACTTTTGACCGAAAAATCTGCTCCACTTCAGCGAAGCCGAAAGGTGGTTCTGCGCCAGATCAAGCGTTGGCATTTGCGTGTATATATATAGGACTTCTTGCTTCCACAAATACTACAAAGACGTTTTGGAAAACCCCAGTGCCAGACAGATTTAGCAAGGAAAATTGCCATAGCTGGGATACTAGCAGCGTGTTTTATAGTGTTGTGTTTCTCACTGCAGCCAGGCCGCTCATACAACGGAACAGTTCCAGTCACTGTGTTAGCACGAAGCCGCTGACAGCGCTTCCAGCGAGGTAGGAAGGACGCTCACGCTCTCTGCTCCAGCAAAATAACAGTTTCTGTTCCGTGATGGATTAAACTACAACGCTGAACTTGAAGAGCATGACAAAACACGGGTAAAGTAACTTGTAAGCATGCAAAATCTTTTTTTTTTAAGTCCAGACTTGTTTTGCAAGGGACTTTATTCAGAGAGAGAGAGCGGGGGGGGGGGGGGGAGAGAGAGATTGAGCGAGAGAGATTGAGAGAGAGAGACGGACAAACAGACAGACAGACAGAGATGAGAAGAAAATAATATGCAGTCTTGTCATACCATTATGTCCCCTTGTTGTTGTTGTTTGTTTGTTTGTTTGTTTTTTCTTTTCATTCACATTTATTCCTTTCGTTGGAAACATTAACGGGAGCACATGCCGCAGCCGAGGTGTTGGTGTTCACCACTTTCAGTAAGCAGCACGTTAAAAGTCGTCGTCGTCCAAAATGGCGTGCGAAATGATCGCGCCAGCCGGTAGCGTCGCCATATTGTTCCACTGTCAGAGAGCGAAGCGTTGCGAGCCAACGGATTTTACGTTGAGCCATGGCTGCCAGCAATGCCGACGACGGAAACACATACGGACGGAACTGTCCGAACAGTCAGGGAGAAAACCTCATACACGTGTTATCAGCACAGCAAGAGATCTCCAAGTCTCCACGGTGTTTAGTTTACTACCAGCACGCTAGATTGACTAACGTCGCCCGACTGCCTCCCCAGTCTATCGAAACAGCAGCATCCATAGCAACGTAAAAGGCGTCAAACGTTCAAGTTTGAAAATGTTCGGAAATGGCAACGTCCTACCCCCCCCCCCCCCCCCCCCCATACACCTCC
>CM031608.1:7416387-7446387 GCA_018398815.1 Conus ventricosus
CGATCAATGACTGATTTGGCCCAGTTTAGAGCAGTCAGATCAATCATCGATCTTTGCGAACAATGTCCGCTTCGGGCCAGTTCAGAACAGAGCGACTGATATAACCGGTCTTTGGTTGTTTGGTTGGTTGTTTCAAAGTTCACATTCTAACACACTTCACAGATTTGTTTGTGTGAAGGTTGAAACCTTCAAGTGTTCTTAAAAGAAAAAAAAAATTACTGTTCCACCGGATGAAAGAGAGAAAAAATTTCAAGACAAAACACGACGCGTTTCGACCTCTTTGGTCTGCTTCAGGCAAGGTAAACAACATTCAGGACAATGAAAACGAAGAACGAGCAATACATCCAATTTGAGGAGATGAGTGATTGCTCGTTCTTCGTTTGCGTTGTCCCGAATGTTGTGTATCTTGCCTGAAGAAGACCTAAGAGGTCGAAACGCGTCGTGTTTTCTCTCGTAACTTGTTTGTCTCTTTTGTTCCGTGGAATCGGTTGTTTTTTTCTTTTTCCTTTTTTTTTTTTTTTTTTTTTTTTAACTTTGTTTCAATTTCCCGCCTGCAGTCCCTCACTTCGAAACTACTTTCAAGTATTCGTCTCGCCTACTTTTTCATCTTCTATATCCACCAAGAAGGTCATGCGGTCCTCTGCATCTGTTGGTTGTTTATCTGTCTGTCTCTTAGCCGGACTGAGCCAAAACCTACTGAAACATTCTTAACCAAACTTCGCCACAACAGTGTGGCCAGGAATCGATCCATTCAATGTTTGGGCGGATCCGGGTAGGGATCCAGATACAGCGGATCCAGAATCGTTCTTTTTCAGTGTCATACCGAAGAGTTGTAAGTCACGGTCGCGGTGAATTCGGCGCATTGACAGCAGGGGACAGACTTCCAGTGTTGACACAAAATAAAAAATGGCAGCAGACTCTTGATGACGACACACGGAAGCTGACGTCAGATGAGCGCCAAGTATCCTAGTTTCACAGTTTTTCCTGGTGAAAATGACATCAGTTTTTCGAGTGTTAAGGTTGATTCATTTTGTACCCCTGTGTAAGACGTGCAGGATTCAATCCGGAGAACCTTTCTCAACGGGCTGAAAGTATGAAGTAAACATTTAAGACCGAAATCAAAAACCTATCAAATAAACACACACATACATGGCAATGAGGAAGCTGACCAACTGGCAAAGGAAGGTGGACAGCAGCCCCAACTGGAGCAGGAAGTCTCCTTTGAAGAAGCCAAAAACATTATCAAGGAGAAGCGGAAAATAAGATGGCTTGAGCAGCACCCAGACTTCAACAAGAAGGATGCGTGCTACCCGCTGCCCAGACCACCAGACCAAGTGAGCATTGTGAGTCTGAGGACAGGGCATTCCAGACGCGAACACCACACGTTCACGATATTCCACATTGGCGAGTCTTCAGAGTGCCCGTGCGGTACGGCCCCAACGACTGTGGAACACTTCATGCAGGACTGTCCCACAGAGCAAAAATTAAGAGCAGAGACCTGGCTTGCCGACACATCGACGAGGGAGAAGCTCTATGGGTCTCTGGAGGGCCTCCGCCGCACAGCAGCCTTCGTCAATGCCTCTGAGGTTCCTGTCTGAGTGTACGAAGAAAAAAGAAGAAGAAGAAGAAGAAGAAGAACCAAAGACAGCAACCGATCCCGCCACGCTTTGCTTACTTCGTGCACTCAGCTGAACTGAAGAACATCCCAGTTTTCTTTCTTTCTTTTCATGTCATATTACAAACATTCCATGCGGATACGATCTTCATGGGAACAGGTAGAAGTGTTGTCTGCCGTGACGAGTGTAATTTCGGACGTTCTGTGGTAAAATAACGTTCATCGCCTGTAGGTTCGTGTCACACAATCTGTACAGTCAACTTTTAATAAAACTTCTTGTCTGTTCAGGTACTCCTCTTCGACTCCTGCCTCCAAAACGAAGGAATACATATTGGTATTGGATATTTACGCACTTTTCTCGTCCCCAGCCATGTTTGAACGTTCGAAGGAAATGAGACAATTGTTAATAAATATTCTTCTGAAGAATCTCTCCCGATTTTTTTTCTCTCAGACACGTTCTTGTACAGAAAGTCCTTGCTTAAAATTAACTGACATTTCGACTGGTGCAATATCCCATATTTGAGCTCAGTGTTTGAATTATAGCTCTGCGATCCAAAAACAAAACAAAACACACACACACACACACACACACACACACACACACACACACACACACACACAACAAAAAAAAACAGAAAACTCGAGAGCTAAAAGACTCAGTGGTGGTTCCATGAACATGTGCGCCTACAGTAGTGTGTGTGTGTGTGTGTGTGTGTGTGTGTGTGTGTGTGTGTGTGTGTGTGTGTGTGTGTGTACACATGTGTGTGTGTACGCGTGTGCGTGTGCGTGTGTGTGTGTGTGTGTGTGTGTGTGTGTGTGTGTGTTGTGCGAGTGCGTAGGCGCGTTTATATGTGTGTGTGGTTGCTGTTGTTGTTTTCAACATTGCCGAGCACATTAGTATCTGTTTTTAAAAAGGCTTTTGAATCCAGCCAGACAGAAGTAGACCTGAGTCAGCAAGATAGAATCCCAACGCTAAAATGCAATGGCACCCTGCGTTGTGTGTTTGAGAGAGAGAGAGAGAGAGAGAGAGAGAGAAGAGAGGGGGAGAGGAAGAGAGAGAGAGAGAGAGAGAGAGAGGACAGACAGACAGACAGACAGAGAACAGAGAGACAGAGAGAGAGACAGAGAGAGAGACACAGAGAGAGAGACAGGAAGAGAGGTGCAAATGCAACATCCAGAAATAGCCCAGACTGAGAGTCATTATTAAATAAAGATTCGGGTCTTTATCACCATTAGAACTTGACAGGGTCGATGTCGAATCATTCGCCAAGGGGCCGCAGTACAGATAAACTGATTCAGAGGTGCGTGTGTACGCGCGCGCGCGCGTGCGTGTGTCACAACACACACACACACACACACACACACACACACACACACAGTGACAGACAGACAGACTGAGACAGATTACAGAGACGGAGAGTGAGGGTGACTCGGACACAGACGGAGATCATGTGAGCGACTGGGAGTCGCAGGCTATCGGCCATGCCGTGCCAGTGAAACACAATTTGCACGAGTTGTGGTTAAAACCCTTTTCGTCCGGGCGGAGCCGAGCTTTGAGGGAACGGACTAAACTGATTTGTCGCACCTGAGGAGGAGGCCGGGCGGACAAGGGGAAGACAACTCTTCTGTGCCGGCTGAGGAGGTTCATCAGACAGTGGCATAGGATCCCGCTGACACTGGCGATCGTCAAGCAGCACAGGGAACAGTTGAATAAACGGGTTTTGTTTTTTTGTTTTGTTTTGTTTGGGTTTTTTTGTTGTTGTTGTTGTGTTGTTTTTTTGGTTTTTTTTTGGGGGGGGTTCAACTTCAGGGGTTGAGAAGTGCGCCCAGTCAATATTTTAGTCAGACTGCAAGAGGTCCGTCTTTGTCATGCTCCTGTTTTCTCCTGGGTCAGGATTTTTTTCTTCTCTCTCTCTCTCTCTCTCTCTCTCTCTCTCTGCCCGCTCACTCCCCCACCCCCACCCACCCCCCACCCCAACCACCTTCCTTTTTATTTTGTGATTGTCGTTCTTGGTCTTAGCACCTGATGAACGACCAAATAAAAACACACAACAGTTCGGCAGTGAACGCGCTTTTTGAATGAGTTACACCGACAGCATGCGTGTGTGTGTGTGTGTGTGTGTGTGTGTGTGTGTGAGTGTGGGGTGTGTGTGGGTGTGGGTGTGTGCGTGTGTGTGTGCGTGTGTGTGTGCGTGTGTGATTCATGTGTTAACGCAAACTGACATGGGTAGCAAGAGATGAAAGATCTGTTCAGTTCGGTAGAACCTGGATTTCAAGGGGGGAGGGGGGGTGGAAAGGAACACGGAACTGAACGAAGTTCGGTAGTCAAGGTCAAGAAACTACTCCCCCCCCCCCCCCCCCCCCCCCCCATCCGCTGTACCCCGCCCTCACCCCTCTTCTCTCCTCCCTTGCACACTCCCCTGACCCACTCCCTATTTGGGGGAGAGAAAAAAAAGTATTTAAAAAAAGTAAAAAATAAAAATAAAAAAAAGCTTCGGCTGGAGAGGGACACGGTGCCAATCTAGTTGACTCACCATCCAATAGCTGCTGGACCGAACCTTAATACACGTCTCTGCGGAAAGTCCGGAAAGCGAGCTGTCCAGCAGTATAGTAGGACCAGTGGCCAAGAGGTCAGGCCTCTGTTGACCCCGTCACTGGAGGCCAAAGTCTCATCAGTGGGGGTGGAGGAGTGGGGGGGGATGTCTTTGCTGCTGCTGCTGCTGCTGCTGCTGCTGCCCTCTAGGTCCTCCCGTCGGGGCCTTGACAGTCGCACACAGGGGGCCCCTACTTCATTGCTTCCGTCTGCCGTGCCCAGCAGCGCATTGAACGGTAGGGGGGTCTGGTCACACGCTGATGGGACTAAGAACTGGTCAGCTTCTCTGTGTGTGTGTGTGTGTGTGTGTGTGTGTGTGTGTGTGTGTGTGTGTGTGTGTGTGTGTGTGTGTGTGTGTGTGTGTGTGCGTGCGCGCGCCTCCTCTGACTATTCTGGTCCTCACGTTTTTTCTCTCATAAATTCCCACTTTTTAGAGTATACACTGCTCATGGGTGTCTGACACATGTCGATCAGTCGGGTTTGCAGTATTTCAGTTATGTCATAAAGTGTGGGTCGCCTGTGCGTTCCCTGTTCCGCCTGGACAGTGTCTGACCTTAACGCAGAGACCTGTTCTATGTGGACAGTGTCTGACCTTAACGCAGTGACCTGTTCTACCTCGACAGTGTCTGACCTTAACGCAGAGAGCTGTTCTATCTGGACAGTGTCTGACCTTAACGCAGAGACCTGTTCTATCTGGACAGTGTCTGACCTTAACGCAGAGAGCTGTTCTATCTGGACAGTGTCTGACCTTACTCAGAGACCTGTTCTATCTGGACAGTGTCTGACCTTAACTCAGAGACCTGTTCTATCTGGACAGTGTCTGACCTTAACGCAGAGAGATGTTCTATCTGGACAGTGTCTGACCTTAACTCAGAGACCTGTTGTATCTGGACAGTGTCTGACCTTAACTCAGAGAGCTGTTCTATCTGGACAGTGTCTGACCTTAACTCAGAGACCTGTTCTATGTGGACAGTGTCTGACCTTAACGCTGAGAGCTGTTCTATCTGGACAGTGTCTGACCTTAACTCAGAGACCTGTTCTATGTGGACAGTGTCTGACCTTAACGCTGAGAGCTGTTCTATCTGGACATGTGTCTGACCTTAACGCAGAGAGCTGTTCTATGTGGACAGTGTCTGATCTTAACGCAGTGACCTGTTCTATCTGGACAGTGTCTGACCTTAACGCAGAGAACTGTTCTATCTGGACAGTGTCTGACCTTAACGCAGAGAGCTGTTCTATGTGGACAGTGTCTGACCTTAACGCAGAGAGCTGTTCATCTGGACAGTGTCTGACCTTAACGCAGAGAGCTGTTCTATGTGGACAGTGTCTGACCTTAACGCAGTGACCTGTTCTACCTGGACAGTGTCTGACCTTAACGCAGAGAGCTGTTCTATCTGGACAGTGTCTGACCTTAACGCAGAGACCTGTTCTATCTGGACAGTGTCTGACCTTAACTCAGAGACCTGTTCTATGTGGACAGTGTCTGACCTTAACGCAGAGAGCTGTTCTATCTGGACAGTGTCTGACCTTAACTCAGAGACCTGTTCTATGTGGACAGTGTCTGACCTTAACGCAGAGAGCTGTTCTATCTGGACAGTGTCTGACCTTAACGCAGTGCCCTGTTCTCGTAGGAACCGTCCTTCCAGCGCGTTTTTCTACTTCAGTTTGGATTCTTCCTGATGTTTTATCATTCGGCCAGTTTAATCGAAGATCTTCCGATCGTTCCTACATTTTCATTACAATTCTTTCCTCAGTTCTTGCACTTTAAATAAGTCGTAGGTCTTCCACAGACTGTGTTTTTTACACGTTACAGATGGGTTTTTTCCCCGCAAATGTCTACGCTTATAGTTAGTACTTCCTCGCCTTCTTATACTTTCACCATAGTTCTTTCAGGAATGGTTGCATCTTAATTATAGCCTTCAAGAAAACTCCCACTCTTTTACTAACAGTCTTTCACACAGTCTTGCATAATCATCATAGTTTTTTCCATTTCACTCTTGCACTTCACCTGTGGTTCTTGCAGACATTCATAGATCATTCACGAAATGTATACTCTAACCATACCTCTCCCACGCATACCTGCATTGAAATAAGTTCTTCTTTGCATTCATACATTTCAATCACAGTTCTCTCACGCATTCTTACAATGTTAGTTCTTCCACCCATTCCTACGCTTCAGTTATAGCTTTTCCACGCATTCGTACACTTCAGCGATAGTTTTTGCATGCCTTCTTACACTTGAATTATATCATTCCAGTAGCTTCCACATCTTTCACAGCTCTTCCACGCATTCTTACATTTCAAATCATTCCACTGAGGAAAAAAAAAAGTCAACGGCTACTATATACGAGTCAGCTCAATATATCTCCTACTCCATACTCCCGCTGCCCGATACTCCTCCTGTTGTTTCTTTCCCATGCTTGCCTAAAAGCAGGTGTGTATTTTGTGTGTGCGCGTGCGCGTGTTCTTTAGTTGTGATATGGGAGACATTTCCTTTTGTACCCCCTCCCCTAAAATAAGAGCTTCTTACTGTTGTTGGTGGGGGGGGGGGGGGGGGGGGCATCGATCATGCATAGGGAACACTGAAGGTGGGGAGAATGTAGAGCAGGAGGAAGGACTGGACAGAAAGAGTTTCAAGCAGCGAAGACGGGGTTCCTGTTGTCTCCTTGAGGCACGTCTGTTTCGACTAGCCCGCTTCTTGGCTCTTTTATACCGTCTCCTGCCGATCAGATGATGAACAGCGTCAACAACACTGGACACCCCTTGCGTGTTTACACGTGCATCATGCGTTGTCACTATTGCTATCGGACTTCTTACACCAAACTGATGTAGAAAAGGGGCGAAAAGTTCTGCGGCTCCCAGGGGTTTGTCCTCAGGCGAGAACAGTAAGCTGATAAGCACGCGGAAGAGGGGTGTTTCACGTGCACGGCGTTTCGTCTCCAGTCTCGCTGTCATGGGTTTTTCCGCCTTGAAGTTTCTTTTTGCGAACTTCGATTTGGAATTGCTGACGGTCCAAAGGCGGTCCTTGACTTCCTCACTGCCAGTACAGCTCTTCCACGCATATTGCTTTGAGATGACGCTTCGTCCGCACATTCTTACACTTACATCACAGTTTTTCTGTACGCGCTCACACTTGAAATTATCGTTCTTCTACGTGTTTTAATACTTCGATCTCGTGGTTCTTCCGCTCACTCTCACACTTTATTCATAACTCTTCTGCACATTCTTACACTTTAATCATCGTTCTTTGAAGTATTCTTACACTTAAATCATAGTTCGTCCGCACATTCTAACACTTCGATCATGGCTCTTCTACACATTCTTGCACTTTAATCATTGTTCTTCTACACATTCTTGCACTTTAATCATTGTTCTTCCACACATTCTTGCACTTTAATCATAGTTCTTCCACACATTCTTGCACTTTAATCATAGTTCTTCCACACATTCTTGCACTTTAATCATAGTTCTTCCACACATTCTTACACTTTAATCTGTAAATCATAGTTCTTCCACACATTCTTGCACTTTAATCGTGGTTCTTCCACACATTCTTGCACTTTAATCATAGTTCTTCCACAATTTGCACTTAAATCATAGTTCTTCCACACATTCTACTTTAATCATAGTTGTTCCATACATTTTTGCACTTTAATCATAGTTTCTTCCATACATTCTTGCACTTAAATCATAGTTCTTCCATACATTCTTGCATTTAATCGTAGTTCTTCAAACATTACTGCACTTTAATCATAGTTTCACACATTCTTTACACTTTAATCTATGTTTTTCCCAACACAATTTACATTTATCACAGTTACCCAAACATTCTAGCATTTTAATTGTAGTTCTTCACCATTCATGCGCTTTAACCATAGTTCTTCCACACATTCTTACACTTTAATCATAGTAGAGAACTGTAATATGCCGCTTCTAATCCCCTTCGCCCTCAAACCAGTTTTTCGGGCGAAAGTGCCCTAGAAGCGGCATATTACAGTTCTCTGAAAGTAAGACTTCAATAACCAAAAAATAACCATTTCTACAAAACAAACATACTGTGCAGGGTTATCCGTTTTCAAAACTAATTTACTAACTTTTCAGATTTCAGTTTTGTTTAATCCTGTTTTTTTCCCTGGTCATTTTCAATAACATCATTTTCGCGCAAACATTCTTAAAATGAGTCTCTGTCTTTCATGTGAAATAAAACTACAGTCTTTAACTGTTCTTAAAATCTTTTAAACTGAGTTATATTTTTGACATAAAATCCCCACACTTATTCCAGCATTCTTCCACTGAAAGCCAGTTTTGACAAAAGTATTTCTTTTTTTAACTATGTCTCTTTCTGCCGAACAGTCATTCTATAATAAATTTGTGTCTGCGTTCCCTTTAAAAGCCTATAAAAACTGGGTTTTAACCCTCACTCAGTTTATTGCTAGGATTAACTAAAATATATGTCATCATCTGTCCATATAAAACCTTCTATCATATTTGCTTTGTTCCATTTAAGTGTTGGACAGAAAACCACAAAATGATTAAAAATTATAACGATAAACTGTTTGTAACAGGTTGAGGATAAATATTGTTTTTCCACAACCAGTCTGCCCACAAATCAATGAGCAATGAGGAGTTTTTGTCATAAAGTTTAACTGCTCCATAGTTTTATAACAGAATTTAATCTAACCAGTTATTATTTTTATCATACTCTCCGTCAAAACTTTTTCGTATAATAAAAACCTATGAGGCCTAAATGTGTAAGATTAATCCAATTTAGTTCTGTAGATTGTTTCTATTTAAGTCAACATTGATTTTGTTGCTTGTTGTTAAAGATCTTAATATCCTCGCATTGTGAAGAACGACGACACAACGTTAAAGGGGTTTAACGTCTAAGTTTTGCCCGCTAAAAATTAATTCCTTTTATAAGGTCATCACTAACGCCCCCAACCCATCCCTCTCCACATCTTTAAAGACAGAAAAATTTCAAATATTATTGTGAACGGTCTCCTAATTTTCTGCTTGGAAAGAACTGTAATTTTGTAGAAGGGTTTTTTTACAACTGTTTCTTTTCTGTGGAGGATGTATGTTTTTTCCCATTCGGCGTTATTTCAATTTCTTTCCGGCTATGTCGTCCGGCATAAAAACTTACATGTAAAGGGCCAGAGTTGAATGCTTTTCTGAAACTTTTTTGACGGCTAAAATATGTAAATGGGCTTATGAATTCAAATTTTATGTCCCATTCTAAATATGGTTCTAAGTGCCATTTGAGGTCAGGTTTTCGAACTATTTTATATTCATACTGGCCAACATTATTTGCCTCTAGATTGCGCAGTTGTTTAGTTTAGGAAACTTTTTGCTGTCGCCAACCTCTTTGCGTTTATAATCACCATCTTTAGTGTACTCAAAACCTTTACAAAGCGCCTATCTCACCATTCTGTTCAAAGTCTGCAACGTCTGCAAGGTCTTTTAATTCTAAAGTTATACACCTCACAGGCGCTAATGTAACTCCTGGTTCTTCTGGCCCACGCGACATTTTTAGTACAGCTTATTATTTTATTTCCAAAACAATGTGCAGGTTATCACATTCACGACTTTCCCTGTTTTGTCTGCAATTTTTTATATTAAATGATCCAACCCTCCCGCAAACTAATCTTTTAAACTGTAAATTTGGGGAATTGTATAATTTCATAATCGCAATATGCAGCTTTCCCTGATGGAAGAGCTCTTAAAACATTTTGAGGGCCTTCCGTCATATTAAGTTTTTCATCAGTGCTCAGCTCATCCAATGAAAATAGAGTAATTGAATGTAATGCAGATCGAGCGGACTTTCCCCCTCATAAGTAGTTTTGTTTGGTGTAACTCTAAATCTATAATTGTTAGCTGTAAAGCCTAACATTTTAGCTAGCTCTTTATCAAAATTAGTAACCTACTTCTTCTTCAGCTTGAATGTAACATTGTTTTTAGATTTGCATTGTTAAGTTTGAGAGTAATGTCAAAGTACTCATTGCTTCTTTTTAGTGAGCAAACCCGTAATAACATCAGGTATTGTTAACTGGCTAACTTTGGTCCCTGTTTTGTCAATTTTTTTAATATTATTATTCTTCCCGGATTCACTTATATTAAACCATACGACTTTGTAAATATTTCATGGAGCGCGACCGTTTTGGCCCGCAATTGTTATCAATAGCATGTTCTAAAAACGAAGGACGGTCTTGTGTTGTTATTGTTACAAACATTTTTTGAACGAAATAAAAATGAGCGCGTTTCAAATATACTGATGCAAAATATTCTGTTGGGCGCACTACAATCTTAAAAATATAGCAACTGATACTCTTGACATTGCTGTGGCCCAGACTGCCTCTTTTCATAAAAGGTGAGTACTCCATTAAGCAGATATCTTAACCCCTATTGAAAACGACCACATCAAGAAAGCGTGGTTTAGTCATCCGATGCAGTTTTATCAGAACCCGTTAAACTTTGCTGTGTTTTGCGCATCAACTGGGTGTGGAGTGTCGTATGCTGATCATTTAAAATCACCATGATCCTTTGGTGAGGTCAGTGTACAGATTTCCCTTTTTATTACACCTTCAGACGTATTTTGACTGAACTGCGAGCGCCATTACCAAATGACAAACCATTTAATCCACTCAGCAACAGAATAGACATGAAGGCTTTTGAAAGGATCTGTAACGAATTCAATATTAACATCAAGACAGGCTTTAGACAAAAGTTGGATCATAATCATGGCTAGGCGACCTTTATTTTCGGGGCACGCACAGAAAGTATAACTATGACTGGCATCCTCTTTCAAAACTTTCTTTTTTGGCCCAACTGTTCAGCCCGGGTCCTACAGCAAGAGCATAAACAGCATGGACAACATTTATCTTAGACACTTCTAAGGGCCTAACTAGAGCGGGAATAGAACGAATAAACGACTCTATTCGTACTTACGTTTGGTGTTTGCTAGGCTCGCAAGCACAGGCAAGATCGAGCATAAAATGATCCTTCTACTGGCTTTGACGCACAAAAACAATACTTAGCAAATTTAGAGGACGCCATTAATTCTACAGTTGATTTACCTTCAAGTATTCAAAGGTACCAACATGTTTTACAATACGCAAGATCGAAAGTAGACTTTGCTGTTGGCACTGGTTTATACATGCTGCCTTCTGACCTCAGACTCCAGATAGGTACAATAATAAACTATAATAATGAAATTCTTATAGCAGGCAATGAACAGAAGGTTGGGAAAAACGACATAAATTCTGGGCCAGTAATATTACAAACAATAAAAGAACACCCAAGATTAAGTCATCCAATCCCGAAGTCCAAACCCCAAAAGTCATTGAAGACTCAGCAAAGCTTGCGGACTCTGTTCGCGATGACCATGAATATGAAAAGACAGCGCTTGTTCTTGGATTAACTGGCATAGGATTACTTGGTCTTTATCTTACTAAATAGTAACCCAACTATTACAAGAACTAATGCCCATAAGTGCTCGGCCATAAAGCCAACTACTTTGCTTGCAGTAGACAAAAGCCAGCTGACGATACTCCCCAATATTCCTGGTAAAGCGTCCACGGCTTTACCGGCTAATTTTTTTAATAAACTTGCAAGATGATCAAGCTGTTTTTTTACCCATGATTTATCAGGCGGAGGCGATGGCGGTGGAGGTACTGAACTTTGGCCACCGCCGCCTGTAATAGCCAACACCAATGTACTTATTGCAAATCCTAAGGCAGTTATAACGCTTGCTAATGTGACTCCTTGCTCTCTAAACAGTGTTCGTATTCGTTCTGCTAGTGTTGTGTCTTCATATAAAATTTTTTCGATAGTTTCTCTTTTCTGTTCACTTGAGTTCGTAATTGGTCTCGGTTAGTAGTCGTCACTTCTAGTCTTGCTGATCTTTCTTGTTCAAGATCTTTTAGTCTTTGGGCTATTCTTTCTTTAATATCAGGCCTAAGTTGGCGTCATCAGCCTCAACGAGTTTTTCTTTTTCTCTTTTTATATGCTCATCTAGTTCACCTAGTTTTGCTAAATTGTTTGTTAATTCGCCTTTGATGGTTCTTAAAGTACGATCAAGGGCTAATAATTCTCGCATGGGTTAGCGGTGAGTTGTGTATGGTCTTTAATGCTGTTTCTTCTGAAAAACTGGTTTCTGCCTCTATTGCATTTATTATTTCATCTGCCGATTGATTTAATTCTTCAAGTTCCATGTTTTGTATTTGGTTAGCTGTTGGGAGTTCCTGCAGTGTGTTTTGAAGTTTAGAAACTGCCCTTTCCCCCCTTAATTTCGGTCTAACAAGACCAAGGCGATTTTGATCTTTCACACTGAGTCTTTGTATAATTGTACTCTTGGCTAAAAACTTTGATGGGTCGGGTTAGTGTAAGCCGAACAAGTTGCCTTGATCGTTTTTACAGACAAATGTCTCTTTAATTCAAATCATTTTGGGTCTTAAATCCCGGGAGGTTCTTGGCTAAACTTTCGTAAAAAATATTTGAACCGGGGTAATTTTCTTGGCGCTCAACTTGAAATTATCGTTCTCTACGTTTTTAATATTTTCGATCTCGTGGTCTTCCGCCACTCTCACACTTTATCATAACTTTTCTGCACTTTCTTACACTTTAAATCATCGTTCTTTGAAGTATTCTTACACTTAAATCATAGTTCGTCCGCACATTCTAACACTTCGACATGGCTCTTCTACAAAATTTCTTTGCACTTTAATCATTTTTTCTTCTACACATTCCTTGCATTTTTAATCATTGTTTCTTCCACACATTCTTGCACTTTAATCATAGTTTCTTCCACACTTTTCTTGCACTTTAATCATAGTTCTTCCACACATTCTTGCACTTTAATCATAGTTCTTCCACACATTCTTACATTTTAATCTGTAAATCATAGTTCTTCCACACATTCTTGCACTTAAAATCGTGGTTTTCCACACATTCTTGCACTTTAATCATAGTTCTCTTCCACACATTCTTGCACTTAAATCATAGTTCTTCCACACATTACTTTAATCATAGTTGTTCCATACATTTTTGCATTTTTATCATAGTTTCTTCCATACATTCTTGCACTTAAATCATAGTTCTTCCATACATTCTTGCATTTAATCGTAGTTCTTCCAAACATTACTGCACTTTAATCATAGTTTCACAACATTCTTTACACTTTAATAAATAGTTCTTCCACACATTCTTACACTTTAATCACAGTTCACCCAAACATTCTACATTTAATTGTAGTTCTTCCACACATTCATTCGCTTTAACCATAGTTCTTCCACACATTCTTACACTTTAATCATAGTAAGAACTGTAATATGCCGTTTTCTAACTCACCTTCGCCCTCAAACCATTTTTTCGGGCGAAAGTGACCTAGAAGCGGCATATTACCGTTCTCTGACAAGTAGACTTCAATAACCAAAAAATAACCATTATCTACAAACAAACATACTTGCAGGGTTATCCGTTTTCAAAACTAATTTACTAAATTTTTTTCAGATTTCAGTTTTTTGTTTAATCCTGTGTTTTCCTGGTCATTTTCAATAACACATTTTCGCGCAAACATCTTCAAATGAGTCTCTGTCTTTCATGTGAAATAAAACTACAGCTTTAAACTGTTCTCTAAAGTCTTTTAAAACTGAGTTATATTTTTGACATAAAATCCACACACTTATTCCAGCATGTCTTCCCACTAAAAAGCCAGTTTTTGAAAAAGTATTTCTTTTTTTAACTATGTCTCTTTCTGCCGAACAGTCATCTATAATAAATATGTCTGCGTTCCTTCAAACACCCTATAAAACTGTTCAAAAACACTCACTCAGTTTATTGCTAGGATTAAACTAAATATTGTCTTTCATCTGTCCATTTTAACCTTCTATCATGATATGCTTTGTTCCATTTAAGTGTTGGACAGAAAACCACAATATGATTAAAATTATAACGATAAACTGTTTGTAACAGGTTGAGGATAAATTTTGGGTTTTTCCACAACCAGTCTGCCCAAAAATTTCAATGAGCAATGGGGAGTTTTTGCCCATAAAGTTTAACTGCTCCATAGTTTTATAACAGAATTTAATCTAATCCAGTTATTATTTTATCATACTCTCCGTCAAAACTTGTTCAGTATAATAAAACCTATGAGGCCTAAATGTGTAAGATTAAATCCAATTTATTCTGTAAGATTGTTTCTATTTAAGTCAACATTGATTTGTTGCTTGTTGTTATGATTTTAATATCTCGCCATTGTGAAGAACGACGACAACAACGTTAAGGCGTTTAACGTCTAAGTTTTGCCAGCTAATATTAATTCCTTTTATAAGGTCATCACTAACGCCCACAACCCATCCTCTCCACATCTTTAAAGACAGAAATTTCAAATATTATTGTGAACGTGTCTCCTAATTTCTGCTTGGAAAGAACTGAAATTTTTTGTAGAAGCTTTTTTTACAACTGTTTCTTTTCTGTGGAGGATTACTGTTTTTTCCCATACGGCGTTATTTCAATTTCTTCCGGCTATTGTCGCCCGGGCATAAGACTTACAGTAAAGGGCCAGAGTTGAATGTTTTTTCTGAAACTTTTTTGACGGCTAAAAAATGTAATGGGCTTATGAATTCAAATTTTATGTCCCATTCTAAATATGGTTCTAAGTGCCATTTGAGGTCAGGTTTTCGAACTATTTTATATTCATACTGGCCAACATTATTTGCCTCTAGATTGCCCCAAGTTGTTCTAAGTTTGGGAAACTTTTTGCTGTCGCCAACCTCTTTGCGTTTAAATCACCATCTTTAGTGTACTCAAAACCATACAAGCGCCAAACTCACCATTCTTTCAAAAGTCGCAACGTCTGCAAGGTCTTTTAATTCTAAAGTTATACCCTCACAGGCGCTAATGTAACTCCTGGTTCTTCTGGCCCACTCGACATTTTTAGTACGCTTATTATTTTATTTCCAAAACAATGTGCAGGTTATCACATTTCACGACTTTCCCTGTTTTGTCTGCAATTTTTAAAATAAATGACCCAAACCCTCCCCAAACTAATCTTTTTAAACTGTAAATAAGGGAATTGAAATAATTTCATAATCGCAATATGCAGCTTTCCCTGATGGAAGAGCTCTTAAAACAGTTGAGGGCCTTCCGGTCATATAAGTTTTCATCAGTGCTCAGCTCATCCAAATGAACATAGAGTAAATGAATGTAATGCAAGATCGAGCGGACTTTCCCCCCTCATAAGTAGTTTTGTTTGTGTAACTCAAATCTATAATTTTTAGCTGTAAAGCCTAACATTTTAGCTAGCTTTTATCAAAATAGTAACCTACTTCTTCTTCAGGCTGAATGTTAACATTTTTTTTAAAGATTTGCATTGTTAAGTTTGAGAGTAAGTCAAAGTTACTATTTTGCATCTTTTAGTGAGAAAAAAACCCCTAATAACCATCAGGTATTGTTAACTGGCTAACTTTGGTCCCTGTTTTGTCAATTTTTTTAAATTATTATTCTTCCCGATTCACTTAAATATTAAACCATACGACTTTGTAAAATATTTCATGGAGCGCCCGTTTTGGCCCCCAATTGTTATCTTTAGCATGTTCTAAAAAGAAGGACGGTCTTGTGTTGTTATTGTTACAAACATTTTTTGAACGAAATAAAAATGAGCGCGTTCAAATATACTGATGCAAAATATTCTGTTGGGCCGCACTACAATCTAAAAATATAGCAACTGATACTCTTGAATTGCTTTTGGCCCAGACTGCCTCTTTTCATAAAAGTGAGTACTCCATTAAGCAGATTTTTAACCCCCCTATTGAAAACGACCACATCAAGAAAGCGTGGTTTAGTCATCCGATGCAGTTTTATCAGAACCAGTTAAACTTTGCTGTGTTTTGCGCATCAATGGGTGTGGATGTCGAAAGCGATCATTTAAATCACCATGACCCTTTTGGGTGAGGTCAGTGTACAGATTTCATTTTTATTACACCTTCGACGTATTTTGACTGAACTGCGAGCGCCTTTTACCAAATGACAAACCATTTAATCCACTCAGCAACAGAATAGACATGAAGGGCTTTTGAAAGGATCTTTAACGAATTCAATATTAACATCAAGACAGGCCCTTTAGACAAAAGTTGGATCATAATCATGGCCTAGGCGACCTTTATTTTCGGGGCACGCACAGAAAGTATAACTATGACTGGCATCCTCCTTTCAAAACTTTTTTTTTTGGGCCCAACTGTTCAGCCCGGGTCCCTACAGCAAGAGCATAAAACAGCATGGACAACATTTATCTTAGACACTTCTAAGGGCCTAACTAGAGCGGGAATAGAACAATAAACGACTCTATTCGTACTTACGTTTGGGTTTGCTAGGCTCGAAAACACAGGCAAGATCGAGAAATAACTGATCCTTCTACTGGCTTTGCCCGCACAAAAACAATACTTAGCAAATTTAGAGGAGGGCCATTAATTCTACAGTTGTTTTACCTTCAAGTATTCAAAGGAAACCAAACATGTTTTACAATACGCAAGATCAAAAGTAACTTTGCTGTTGGCACTGGTTTATACATGCTGCCTTCTGACCTCAGACTCCAGATAGGTACAATAATAAACTATAATAATAAATTCTATAGCAGCAATGAACAGAAGGTTGGGAAAAACGACAAAAATTCTGGGCCAGTAAATTACAAACAATAAAAAACACCCAAGATTAATCATCCAATCCCCGAAGCCCAAAACCCCAAAAGCATTGAAGACTCAGCAAAAGCTTGCGGACTCTGTCGCATGACCATGAATATGAAAAGACAGCGCTTGTTCTTGGATTAACTGGCAAAAGGATTTACTTGGTCTTTATCTTACTAAATAGTAACCCAACTAAAACCAAGAACAAATTTGGCCCATAAGTGCCGGCCATAAGCCAATCTACTTTGCTTGCAGTAGACAAAAGCCAGCTGACGATACCCCCAATATTCCTGGTAAAGCGTCCACGCTTTACCGGCTAATTTTTTAATAAACTTGCAAGATGATCAAGCTTTTTTACCCAAGATTTATCAGCGGAGGCGATGGCGGTGGAGGTACTGAACTTTGGCCACCGCCGCCTTAATAGCCAACACCAATGTACTTATTGAAAATCCTAAGGCAGTTATAACGCTTGCTAATGTGACTCCTTGCTCTCTAAACAGTGTTCGAAATTCGTTCTGCAGTGTTTGTCTTCATATAAAATTTTTTCGATATTTCTCTTATTCTGTTCACTTGAGTTCGAAATTGGTCTGGGTTTTATTTAGTCGTCACTTCTAGTCTTGCTGATCTTCTTGTTCAAGATTTTTTAGTCTTGGGCTATTCTTTTTTTAAATAACAGGCCCTAAGTTGGCGTCATCAGCCTCAACGAGTTTTTTTTTTTTTCTCTTTTTATATGCTCATCTAGTTCACCTAGTTTTGCTAAATTGTTTGTTAATTGCCTTGATGGTTCTTAAAGTACGATCAAGGGCTAATAATTCTCGCATGGGTAGCGGTGAGTTGGTAGGGTCTTTAAATGCTGTTTCTCTGAAAAACGGGTTTCTGCCTCTATTGCATTTATATTTCATCTGCCGATTGATTAATTCTTCAAGTTCCATGTTTTGTATTTGGTTAGCTGTTGGGAGTTCCTGCAGTGTGTTTTGAAGTTTAGAAACTGCTTCCGCCCTTAATTTCGGTCTAACAAGACCAAGGCGATTTTGATCTTTCACACTGAGTCTTTGAATAATTGTACCTTGGCTAAAAACTTTGATGGGTCGGGTTTATTTTGTAACCCGAACAAGTTGCCCTTGATCGTTTTTTACAGACAAATGATCATCTTTTAATTCAAAATCATTTGGGTCAAATAAATTCGGGAGGTTCTTGGCCTAAACTTTCGTAAAATGTTTTAAACCCTTTACTTCTGTTAATTCATGCCGCATTGAGAGCATTGACGATGCTGTGTCAAAGGATCATTTCACTCATGTCGTCTCCAGGATCAAAAACATCATAATCTTCTTCATCTTCAATTCCTGCCATGTTTTTAAATAATTAATTTTTTTTTTGCTTCATAAAAATGTCACAAGCACATGGCTCGATTCTTAACCCGCATAGAAGACTGAAAGAACCCTTTGGCGTGAAGGGAAATAAGCGGGACTTTTACTGTTCCAAATAACCATCTACATTGGGATGCAGATCAAATTCTTACTGTCAAATTTCCAGCCCTAGGAGCAGATGACGTGATTGTGCCAGGCTCTGCGCGTCTTACTTTAAAAATAGTACTCGATTCAACAACAGACCCAAACAGGACAGTTGTACAGAATCTGGGGCGGGCAATCGTTAAGAAAATTTCTATAAAACTTGAGGGGCAAGAATATTTTCTTACACAAATGCAGAAAATATTTTTAACCTATTCTGATCTATGGCTAACCGGGAATGAAAGGGCTGATTTGCTTTTTCAAAGGAATAGAAAATGAAGAAGCACTAAAACATAGAATAGGTGCCGCAGATACTAAAGAGGGCCCAAAAAGTATGTGGCTGTAAATTTTGCGTTTGGAAATCGTTTTTTCCTTCCCTTAGATTTTGAGTTGTTAAAAGCGCATGCCCATACTTTCAAGGAGCTTTAAAAGACAGATTGCATATGAACTAACTTTTAATGAATACAAACGGTTATTAAATCACAGAAACCGAAGCAAAGTACAGCATTTCTGACATCTCGTTAGAGTTTGACGTTGTTAGCAACCCTAATTTACAAGGCTGATTGAACAACAATATCAGTCAAAATTAGCAATATATTACGAAAGAGTGATTCATCATACAACATATCCTAAAGCAGGGCAGACACTAAGGGGAAATTTTAGTTTTAGCGTCTCAGCAAGATCGTTAAAGTATTTTATTGCGGGTGTGAAGATGAAGAACCATTCAAAAGAGGAAGTGAAAAGTTTTTTAATCCAAAAATAACGAAAGTACAATGTTCGATTGAGGGCAGTCCTAACCAAATCTATGCTAGCGGGCTTAAAACCTTATCAGCATTTTGATTGAAATAAGAAAACTGTTGGAGGTGGGAGGTGTAAAAATCCAACAGTTGACCTTGGGGCTAAAAAATCTACACCTTCACAGTGTAAGATTTGATGATTATTTAACAACAAAATACTGTTTATGGATTGACCTAAGGTCAACAGAGGATAAATCGGTTACATGGAAGCGGGAGAACTGTGAGAGACGTAATAAACATTCAAATTGATAAAGAAGAAAAACCGAAAAAACCGCTTAAAGTACATTTGTTTTTAATATATGATGCGCAGCTGAATATTGAAAATAACAGATTAAAAGATATACAATACTAAATTATTTTTTATTTTATAAAAAGCATTGTCTGTTTCGGTTTATCCAAAAAGTACCTACAGAGTCGCCAAACGAAGGGATAGTAGAAAGCCCTAACATAAAAACCTTCAGATTAACCAACATTACACAAAGCAACAAAAAACTAGAGCAAGACCTTTCAAAATACAGCAAAACCAAACGAAGGTATTCTGCGGGCCTTTAATGCTGTTACATATGTTAATACTGGAGAAACGACATAAGCGCCTATCAGCAGGAAACGAGTGTTGGTCTCTTAGCAACGGGCATAGGCGCACCCGAGCTTTACCTCTAGGTGGTTTGTCTTTAGCTCTTGGCCTGTGTTCATTAGCTGTAGGTGCTGCTAGCAAAAAAATAAAAACTAAACTCCAAAAGCACACAGCTATGGTTCAACTAATAACAGCTAAACTTAGTTCGTTTAAAACTGACAATAAATAAAGCGCTAGTTGACTCAAACATCACGGATGAAGAATTTAATCGTTACAGGCCGATTTTGATGACTCCCAAAAAAACAAAAGTTTGATCTTCAAAGAAAGGGGGGGAACAAACTTTTTCTCAACAGCCAGACGCCGAGCAGATAAAAAAGGAAAATGCTTAAAAAAGTAAACGTACATTAAACTCTTTTTCTAAACAGCTCCAGTAACAACATCGAAGGGTTTTATACTTTGGGTTTATGAGTCCAAGCACAAAAAGACCGTTGATATTGATTCTATTAAGCCGATGTATTTTTTTTTAATTAAAATAAATATTTTTGAGTTAGAAAAGAAACCAACATGGCAAGATATATAAAGGGCCCCAGATGAATTGTTTGAAGGAATGCTCGAGAGAGAGCGTTTATCAAGAGCACTGAATGATATTGATTTAGAAGTCATTAATCCAGCAAACGAAACAGGCAAGTGTTGTTCATGCTATTTCACAAGTTCCAAGAAAACAACCATAGACCCCCAGTTAAATTTAATGTTAGCTGTTTAATCGACTATGTAACAATAATGAAGAAACCCTAGAATCTGGGTCTCAACTAAACAGCAGACTATTCTTTCCTCTAATGACTTAACACCCGGTTGGGCAGACGAACTGTTACACAGTTTGACGCTGCGGCTGAAGAAGCCAAAATGAAGGCTCTGGTTGGTCAGAGGGCAAGTTTTAGAGATTAGATTAAAACAGGCAAAGTATGCGCCGATTGTGGGCAAGGCTTACATTCCACTGCCCCCAGCATTAGTTGCAAAAAAAGCATTCTAAACATAAAGATACAGACAACAAATGTTCATTGTGGTGTTTCTTGCAAGGCTGCATCACGCCCGCAAAAACGCAGAGAGAGTGTCTAACTATCACCCGTACATCAATGATCTTAACTTTAGTGGGGTGCCCTTCCTGTTAGTGTAGCCCAAATTGATCAGTTTGAAGAGCAAAACAAACCAATAACTGTTAATTTGTCTACACATGGGATGAGGAAACAAATCTACAACCGATTAAAGTGTCCAAGAACGTCCAACGATTGGCGAACCAGACAAAAATCATGTTGACTTACTACGATGATTTCACCACGGGGTTTTTCCGAAATTACACATAATACGCACAATGAGTAGATTATTGGGGCGGCATACTTCAAAGCATTACCATAAACAAGAATTCTGCAGAAAATGTTTAACAAGAATGCCATCTGTTCAAGCCGCGAGTGAACATAAGAAACATTGTATGGGCCCCCAGTGACTGTAATAACAGAACTAACTACGCCCCCCCCCGGGATCTAAAGTTAGTTTTAAAAACTGGAAACGGCTGAAAAATTCTCCATATGTTGTTTACGCAGACTTCGAGTCGTTTAAATTGTTCCTTATGAAGGCCCGACCGCCACAAAACTCCGAAAACGGTCCTAAGAGTAATCATCAGATCTGTTAAATTTGCTTTCATCATTGTCGGGTCGGATGGCGTTCATTCAAAGCCAGAATTATATAGAGGGCCTAATGCTGCAGAATACTTCTTAGAACGCATGCAGCAAGTGCGTAACGCCTGTTCTAATAATCTAAACTTATCTGAAATCATAATGACGCCTGAAGACCAACAACATTATGACTCAGCCACACATTGTTGGATTTGTGGTTTAGAACTCGGTGAGGAAGCCAATCCGGCAGTAAGAGACCATGATCACATTAGTGGGAAGTTTCAGAGGAGCGGGCGCATAACAAATGCAATCTTCAACTAAAGTTTGATCCAAAGACATGAAGCTGCCTGTATTCTTTCATAACTTGCGAGGTTACGACTCTCACCTTATAATGAAAGCAGTAGACGATGCCTTTAGGGTGTCATCATCGCACAGTCATCAGAAAAGTACATGTGTTTCACTTTAAATAACATGTCTTTTTATGACCTATGCAGCACATGATGGTTCATTTGAGTCCTGGCTATGTCCTTAAAGGCCTGCCCAATAACAGAAGATATTTTTGACTCAACTCTTGTTAGAAAGGGCGTTTACCCTTATGAGTATATGAACAGTTGGGAAAGGTTTGAAAGAAGATACACTTCCACCTAAAGGCGCGTTCTTTTCTAGTCTTAGAGGAAGGACATCAGTGATTCTGATACCAAACATGCTCAAGATGCGTGGCAAAAGTTAGAGTGAAAACGATGGGAGACATCATGACTCCCACTTAATGGCAGATGTATGTTTTGTTTGGGGGGGATATTTTGAAAATTATAGAAAGAACCTGCATGAAACATTATAGCCTGGATCCCCCGCATTACATTTCTGCCCCGGGATGAGCGGGATGCTTTCTTAAGTTTAATGGAGTACAGATGATTTATTGTCGGATTTAAACCAAAAGATTCAGATGATTGAAACGGATTGCGGGAGGAATTAGTATGGCGTCGCATCATTACTGTAAACAAACAACAAAAACTTGGACGACTATGATCCAGTAAAAGGTCAAACTATCTCATGTATTTAAGATGCAAACAATCTGTTGGGTTTGGGGTATGGCGCAATCACTTCATTACGTAACTTTAAAAAAAGTACACAGGCGGCGATCCGAATAATATTCAAAGGCATTAAAATGGTTTGGGCATTTTAACGCCTGATCAACAGCGTGGGTTTTATTCTAGAAGTTGACTTAGAATATCCTCCTGAACTCCATGACCTGCATAATGCTATCCTTGGCAGCAGAAAGTCTAAAGATGAATCCAAGAGAGCCGCCTAACTTGTGCCTAATCTTCGGGGCAAAAAAAATTATGTCTGCCATTAAAAGCTCTCTACAATTTTATTTAAGACATGGTTTGAAGTTGACAGCAGTTCATCGCAAATTGGGTTTTGATCAAGAACAGTTCTGAAACCATACATCATGAAGAACACTGATCTTAGAACTAAATCCCACAGATGCTTCAGAAAAAGACTTTTTCAAGCTGATGAACAACAGCGTTTTGGAAAGACTATGGAGAATCCGCACAAGCGCAAAGATGTCAGATTAGTCACCAGAGAGAACGAAGCAATTAAGCTAACTTCAAAACCTAATTATCAGGACTTTTGAAAAATTTCATGATCAGCTTTTTGGCAAAATGATGAAAAAAAAGAAAAATCAAATTAGACAAACCTGTATTTATTGGGTTTACTGTTTTAGAATTATCAAGCTTTTGATGTTAGAATTTCTTTATGACTACTTTTAAACCCTCGTATCCCGAGTCCAGAGTACTTTACACAGATACAGATAGTTTTGTTAAAAGATATCCCTTTCTGAAGACATCTATAAAGACATGGAAACCGAAGTGGCTAAAGGCCATGCAGGGTGGTATGATACATCTGATTACCCTAAAGAATTTGCCTTTGCATTCAATTACTAACAAGAAGGTTTTAGGAAAGATGAGGATGAATTACTGGAAAGGTGATCAAGGAGTTTGTTGGTTTAAGGTCAAAAATGTACAGTATTTCGAGCCAGGAGAAAATCATTAAGAAAGCAAAGGGAATATCTCGCAGCGGTTTTTGCAGTCAAACATATCACATGACAACTACAAAGAAGCATTGTTTGGCAATAAGACTTTCATCATGACAACGTAAAACTGCGATCTAATCTACATGAGATCAACCAACCTGTTGTAACAAAGAAGTCATTAGATAGAACAAACACAAAAACGGGGTGTTTGTTTAACCAGAGTTTTTCATATGCCATTGGGGACTGGAGAACCCCATAAACAGGGGGTTTATATTTTTCATCAACTTTTATTATAAGATCGATCATAGCTTCACCAATCATTTAAATCTTTTCTCATGTTTGCTTGATGCGTTTTGAATTTTTTTTATTATTTCAAGATATTCTTTTTCCCCCAATTTTGGGGGTTATGAGTTGTAGGTGATCTGGATGATTTAGCATGCATTTTATTAATCCCCGAAAATGTTTCCTAATAGCATTACAAAGCATGAAATGATTCCCGTATCATTTTCAGGTCTCTTCCTTTACCATTCTGTTTCGTTCCCGCATTTCCCTTTTGAGCTTCCATTTTAAACCAAATATATTTACGTAAATTAATTAAGCGGGAACTGGCCCGGTGGGATTATCTGCAGTTCTTCCTCACAAAGAATCTTTGAGGGGGTGGTTGTTTTGCTGTGTTCAGTTTCCCCGTAAATAAACACGGCGGATTCATTTTACAATTCTTTTTATTTCATAGGATCAACACTCCAAACTGGATCTGTTGCCCCTGATGCGAGTGCCCCTTCTGCTTCCCCGGTAAACAAAGGTACCTTACTTTCAAACCCCAAAAGGTAATAGTTTGCCAGATGAAGACTCTCCTTCAGCAACATTTATTGTTTTTCTTTTGATTGCTTGTACTGGTTTTAGGCCTTTAAAATTCTTCATTATTCATTGCGCGGCCAAAACTGAGGGCAGTCTTCTGACCCATTCTGTGTTGCGAGAATTGTCAATCAGCTCTCTGTGATACTGGTAGGAGAAAAGTCTTTTGGCTAACTGTTTGTTAAAGTTTTCAACTAAAGCCTGTGATCTGTAACTCCCGGAATGCCCTTCTAATAATAAAATCTGTGTTTTAACAATAATTGATTCACTTGGCCTTTAAATTTTTTCCATCATCGACTTGAATCATGCGAGGGAAAGTTAAGGGGCCCCGCTGGTAATCAGTTGTATTTAACAGCAACAGCAGAAGCACTCTTTGTGTTAATGGCTCCGCTCTTTGTACTTGAAGGCCATTCAATGACTGTGAGTGCGTACTTAAATCTTTTTTCGCTAATCCTATCAAAGGGGAAATATAGAAATCCATTTTGATGGGTTGTCGTTTGGGGTTGTGTTCACAAAGTGTGGTCTCTGTATTCGTTTGGGGCGCAGGTAAATAAATTTGCCAAATCGCTTGTTTAGATAACCAAATTCTTTTGCTGTTTTTTTCACTGACTCCCGCTGCTTGGCTTAGCTTTTTTAAATTTCTGTGATGCCCTTCCAATATCCTTTGGGGGGAATAATTAATTTTGTTCATTTTTTATTCAGGGGAATATTTTGTGCAACAAAATACACGACGGTCATACCCAAAGACAATAAACCCGATTTCTTGCATCTTTTTTTTTCTGATGGTTGATAAAAGTCACGAATTTTGGTGGGGGCAATGTCTCGATTGGTTTGCCTGTTACAAGATAAATATTGTTTTATTGCTTGATCAACATTTTTAAATGTGTAAGCTGCATGCCCCTTGTTTTTTCAGTGTGTCATTAATAAAATCTAACTGCTCAAGTCTCTGCTTTTCATAGGCGTCCCTTTTGCAGCTGCTAGTTCCCCATAGCTTTGTTATGTCTTTTTCTCTCGCCGTCATCCCGCATTTTTCTAAATGCGAAATTACTTCCGCTAAAAGCAAGCGCATTCACCACAGCGCCGCCCATCATATTGCGAGTGAAGCCATTTTTTATAAATGTATTTTTTTTCTTAACATATTATATTGTCTGGAATTATTCCTTGCTTAACTAGAAAATCTTTCGTACAAACGAAGCTGCAACAATTTTCAATCAGCTTTTCTGAATCCTCAAAGTCTAGTTTGGCCAAGATCTGCTGGTTTAATTCTTAACAGGCTTTTACCAAGCATTGAGTATCCTACACTTAGTCCTCCAATAACAGCAGAATGGTATACAAGGTTGGTAAAAATTTTTTCGGTGCTCATTTTTATAAAATAAAATAATTATAATTATTAAAAAACATAACAGTGATGATCTCCTACAGCTAAAGGCAGCCTAAACCTTCCTGAACTTATGAATTGACCAAGTTGATGACCAAGCTAATTTTGCCCAAAAAGGAAAGGCTGTATTTTTTGGCAGCATGTGGGAAAAAAAAACCGTTCCTCGAACTGAATTTAGCATAGAACAGATTCAACCCGATTCTACACAAGACATTATAAAGTATCATAAAAAGGTATGAAGCGCAGCTGGGTCTAGAATGGTGAAAGTGTGGGACAAACGGTTCTTAGTTTGAAAACAAACTAGTCAGTAAATTTGCTCCCATGATTCTAAAAAGATCTTACGTATGATTTAACGCAAGATCCCGTTTTAACAAAGTCATTAGAGTCTCTATGATGTGACTATACTAACAGAATTTTGGGAAAATTGTTAAGCCATTAATCATGGGAATTAATAACTTTAATCATATAGATTTTGTTTCCCTTCAAAAAGAACGAGCTGGAAAATCACAGAATCAAAAAAACCTGAATCAGGTGGAGAAAGTAACCAAGCCAAAATCAGCAGAAAACGCTGAATCAGGTGGAGACCATTAAAAATCTGGGCGTGTGAAGCAGGAAAAAAATTAGAGAGTGGGAAAAGACAAAAAAAATTAATGTTACAGAATATGACTCATCATGAAAACATAACGCCGCCAACGCCAGAACAAGTTTGATTCAATGCCAGCTATAAAAACTCCATGTGATTACAAGGGCCCCAAAGTCTTCATGGGAAAATTGAAAATTTAAAACTGTTTGCCATTTTTGGCGCCATTTCTGCTGTTGGGGGCAGTTATTACGGTTATAAAAAATATAACCAATGGCAACAAAAACAAAAGCAATCAAAAAAATCTGAACCGCTAAATGCAGGAAAAAGACAACAGCACGCCAAAACCGCCAATAACAAAACATCATTTTTTATCCATTTAATAAAGCAATAATATTTTAAAACTTAATTTTAAAATTTTTTTAAAAAAAATAGATCTTGGCGTATTATAAAATGATTTAAAATCAATAAATAAAGACATGGAGTCTATAAAAGACATTTCCATAGACCAGAATTGTAATCAATGTTTGGTGCTTAGGATGTAAGAACTTCATCAAGATCTATGCAGAGAAACGCTGAGCAAGACATCCCCAACGATAACAACGTTTTTTGAAGCGTGGTGTACTATATTTGACATCTACTATTTAAGAAAAAACATAGCTTGTATTTTTTGATAATTTATATAACTTGGCCAAACCTTGGTTGTTTCTTAAAGGATTTACTAGTTATGAACTTAGGTTAACTTGGTAAGAACTTGAGGATGACTTGAGGACAACTTGAATAAAAACTTAGAAGTAACTTGAGAATAACTTGAGGATAACTTGGGTAAGAACTTGTAAATGACTTTAAGGATGACTTGTGAATAACTTGGGTTAAGAACTTAGAAGTGACTTGGGGTGACTTGAGTTAACTTGGGTTAAGAACTTAGAAGTGACTTGGGGTGGGTAAAGGTAAGAAGCGTTAAAATGTCAAGTGGAACTGGTAAGGCCACTTAACATCTTTATCATTTCAGCCAGCACAGTATAAACTGCGGTTAGTTTGGTTTGGCAACCGGCCAAACGGGCATCCATGGGACGTTTTGGCCCAGTTAGGGGGCTTGGTAGTTTTACTACTCTTAACTAGGCCAAACAGGCATCCATGCACGTTTGACACAATTAGAGGGGTTGCAACTTTAAAATCTAATGTCAAACGGGCATGGATGCACGTTTGACCCAGTTAGGGGGCTTGGTAGTTTCACTACTCTTAACTAGACCAAACAGGCACCCATGCACGTTTGACACAGTTAAACGATTTTGCGGCTTTATATCTATGTCAAACGGGGAGGATGCACGTCTGTCCTAGTTACGAGCACCACTACCATCCTGCTAGACCATGCTGCTAAAAAGGTCAGTTATAGCAAGGTTGCCTCCCACAACAAAGAGTTTCATTATACTTTCCTTCTCGCACAAAAAAAGTTATAAAACCACACCCCTCCTCTTTTTTCATCCGGGCTTGGGACCGGCATTGGCAGAGTTAGTGGGGTTTTCTTTTTTTTAAAGTAAAATACGCTTTGGCAGAGGGTTTTTGGCGGCTCTTAATCGCCAGTTGTACACCTGTCGCTGAACATTTGGAGCTTTTTGTAGAAATAGTGGCGCAACCCACTACCCCCCCCGTTTGTTAGGTGTACTAAAAAAGAACTTGATCTAATTTTGCCAGAAGTTTCGAAAATCATCATTTTTTTCTGCAAGTACTTTGTGAATCAGACTTCGTTTGGCAAACAAATCATTGAATGGTGATGGCAAGGTTGTGAAATTTTCGACAATAATAAAAAAGTTTTGAAAGCTGCATCAGTTTTCTTGCATATGATCATCAATATTCATGTTTGTTCGTAAAATGAACGCCATGTCCCCAGTTGGTTTTGATCTTTGAAACTTGTTTGTGCCTTTTCAAGGCATGACCCATAAACAGAGCATGATGGATGGTTTTTCTTCGTTAAATTTTTAGTAAAAAAGCACCATTTGTAGAAATGGAATCATTTCGTCAACAGTCAAAAACTTTCAAGCCATCAACATCTCTTTCAGTAATATGCCCAAATCTCTTTCTAACTTTTTCTTGAATCAACAAGCTTTACAAGGTTATGTGTATTCTTCAATTTGGGTTTTTCTCGTTTTCTTTCTCCCCACCTTCCAAAACGCAATACTGCTCTTTGGCTTACAAGGTAAAAAACAGTGCCCACCTGATTTTCTTTTGTTTATAACTCCACCATAAGCCGTAGATTTCATAGATCCTCCATAACAACAAGTTGTTCTCTGTGAACAAAGCACGCCGTCCCCATTAGAAGCCATGGCAAAATGGCCGGCTCTGCCGGGGTAGTAAGTGTGACGTGGAGTGTCACGTGGCAGTCTAGAATATTCGCGAACATTTGCTGATACCATAATGGGCAAGTCCCCGGCGCACATTGGCCAGGAAGAGACGAAAAAGCAGTAAGCTCCGAGGCATGGTTTAAAGATTTTTTGGTCACAACATAGGAAGACACAGGGGGGGTGCAAAACGAGCCGCTCGGCCTGCGCTGTGTTCTATGTGTGTGGTGTGTTGTGTGTGTGTGTGGTGGTGTGTGTATGTGTTTGTTTTGGGGTGTGTGTGTGTGTTTTGGTTATATATAAAGTTGTAGCTGATTCCCTGTCTTCCACACAATTTTAATCTATAAAGCTGTTGAAAAGTAAAATTTTTGATTCAAAAACTTTTTCTAACTTAGAAACCACACTGTCTTCTAAAACTGCAGCTATATTGCCAATGCAAACTTACACCACCACAGCCTGGGAGGGAAATAAACCCCCCAAGTTTCTGGGCAGGGAGGGGGCCCGGGAACTAGCAATTAAAAGCTACAACCACCTGCAGAGCAGGGCCGTGACGCCGCCCTGACAGAGTTGAAAAGTACTGAAAAGAGAGCCGTGGGAACAGACACCCGTTTGTAATGAAGCGCGTTCAGTCACGGCTGCTTTTCCCTACTAAATCTAATGGGGCGTGTTCAGTCCCGGCTACTTTCTCCTACGCTACTCTCTGAAAAGTTTAGTAAATTAGTATTGAAAACGGATAACCCTGCACAGTATGTTTGTTTGTAGATAATCGTATATTTTTGGTTATATGAAGCTTTCTTGTCAGAGAACTGTAATATGCCGCTTCTAGGTCACTTTTCGCCCGAAAACTGGTTTTTAGGCGAAGGGTAGTTAGAAGCGGCATATTTCAGTTCTCTAAGTTCTTCCACACATTCTTACACTTTAATCATAGTTTCTTCCACACATTTTGTACTTTAAAACATAGTTCTTCCCACATTTTACACTTAATCAAAGTTCTTCCACACATTCTTGCACTTTAATCATTTGTTCTTCCACACATTCATTCGCTTTAATCGTAGCTCTTCACACATTTTTGCACTTTAATTTATAGTTTCTTCCACACATTTTGCAATTTAATCATTTGTTCTTCCACGTTTTCTTTTTTCACTCTTAAATTACAGTTTTCTTCCCCAGATGTTGCAACTGATTAAGGGTCTTCCATGCAAACATGGAAAAATTTCCACGCATTCTAACGCTTTCATCGGTGCTTCCACACAATCTTCCACCTTGACCATAGTTTTTACATTCTTTCTTACACTTTAATCACGCTTCATCCACGATTCCTTTCATTTTAATCATGATAACTCCACATATTCTTACACTTTTATAACATGTCTTCCACG
>CM031608.1:7461387-7491387 GCA_018398815.1 Conus ventricosus
GAGAGTTCTGTTAACACACACACCTCTGCTGTCTTTTATGTCCAGGTCCGCCTTGGTAGCATGACGTGTGGAGAGTTCTGTTAACACACACACCTCTGCTGTCTTTTATGTCCAGGTCCGCCTTGGTAGCATGACGTGTGGAGAGTTCTGTTAACACACACACCTCTGCTGTCTTTAATGTCTAGGTCCGCCTCGGTAGCATGACGTGTGGAGAGTTCTGTTAACACACACACCTCTGCTGTCTTTTATGTCCAGGTCCGCCTCGGTAGCATGACGTGTGGAGAGTTCTGTTAACACACACACCTCTGCTGTCTTTTATGTCCAGGTCCGCCTTGGTAGCATGACGTGTGGAGAGTTCTGTTAACACACACACCTCTGCTGTCTTTTATGTCCAGGTCCGCCTTGGTAGCATGACGTGTGGAGAGTTCTGTTAACACACACACCTCTGCTGTCTTTAATGTCTAGGTCCGCCTCGGTAGCATGACGTGTGGAGAGTTCTGTTAACACACACACCTCTGCTGTCTTTTATGTCTAGGTCCGCCTCGGTAGCATGACGTGTGGGGAGTTCTGTTAACACACACACCTCTGCTGTCTTTTATGTCCAGGTCCGCCTCGGTAGCATGACGTGTGGAGAGTTCTGTTAACACACACACCTCTGCTGTCTTTTATGTCCAGGTCCGCCTCGGTAGCATGACGTGTGGGGAGTTCTGTTAACACACACACCTCTGCTGTCTTTTATGTCCAGGTCCGCCTTGGTAGCATGACGTGTGGAGAGTTCTGTTAACACACACACCTCTGCTGTCTTTTATGTCCAGGTCCGCCTTGGTAGCATGACGTGTGGAGAGTTCTGTTAACACACACACCTCTGCTGTCTTTTATGTCCAGGTCCGCCTTGGTAGCATGACGTGTGGGGAGTTCTGTTAACACACACACCTCTGCTGTCTTTAATGTCTAGGTCCGCCTCGGTAGCATGACGTGTGGAGAGTTCTGTTAACACACACACCTCTGCTGTCTTTTATGTCCAGGTCCGCCTCGGTAGCATGACGTGTGGAGAGTTCTGTTAACACACACACCTCTGCTGTCTTTTATGTCCAGGTCCGCCTTGGTAGCATGACGTGTGGAGAGTTCTGTTAACACACACACCTCTGCTGTCTTTTATGTCCAGGTCCGCCTTGGTAGCATGACGTGTGGAGAGTTCTGTTAACACACACACCTCTGCTGTCTTTTATGTCCAGGTCCGCCTTGGTAGCATGACGTGTGGAGAGTTCTGTTAACACACACACCTCTGCTGTCTTTTATGTCCAGGTCCGCCTTGGTAGCATGACGTGTGGAGAGTTCTGTTTAACACACACACCTCTGCTGTCTTTTATGTCTAGGTCCGCCTTGGTAGTATGACGTGTGGAGAGTTCTGTTAACACACACACCTCTGCTGTCTTTAATGTCTAGGTCCGCCTCGGTAGCATGACGTGACGTGTGGAGAGTTCTGTTAACACACACACCCTCTGCTGTCTTTATTGTCTAGGTCCGCCTCGGTAGCATGACGTGTGGAGAGTTCTGTTAACACACACACCTCTGCTGTCTTTAATGTCTAGGTCCGCCTCGGTAGCATGACGTGTGGAGAGTTCTGTTAACACACACACCTCTGCTGTCTTTAATGTCTAGGTCCGCCTTGGTAGCATGACGTGTGGAGAGTTCTGTTAACACACACACCTCTGCTGTCTTTAATGTCTAGGTCCGCCTCGGTAGCATGACGTGTGGAGAGTTCTGTTAACACACACACCTCTGCTGTCTTTTATGTCTAGGTCCGCCTCGGTAGCATGACGTGTGGAGAGTTCTGTTAACACACACACCTCTGCTGTCTTTTATGTCCAGGTCCGCCTCGGTAGCATGACGTGACGTGTGGAGAGTTCTGTTAACACACACACCTCTGCTGTCTTTTATGTCTAGGTCCGCCTCGGTAGCATGACGTGTGGAGAGTTCTGTTAACACACACACCTCTGCTGTCTTTAATGTCTAGGTCCGCCTTGGTAGCATGACGTGTGGAGAGTTCTGATAACACACACACCTCTGCTGTCTTTAATGTCTAGGTCCGCCTTGGTAGCATGACGTGTGGAGAGTTCTGATAACACACACACAATCATCTTCGTGTTGACACCCGCGCCTTACACAGGTTACAAAAAAAAAAGAAGAAGAAGAAAGTTCCCATAGCTTATTGTCCGTTGAGAGAAGTGAAGAGTCAGAGGTTCACCGTGTGCAGGGCACGGCATGATGGAAGATGGAGCCCATCCCTCTCCTTCCGCCTCCTGTAACCCTCCCTGAACTGAATCAGATACCGATTTACTGCTGGGTGGACGGAGAGGTTTTTCAAGCCGAAGAACCTCCGACGCCACATGAGGTTCCAACTCATCGCCGTCAGCTCCGCAGGCAAATGCTCTAACCTCCGGAGCTCACGGTCTGAGTCTATAGAGGTGCAAAACAAACAAAAATGAATGTAAGAAAGAGAGAAAGAAAGAAAGAAGAAAAAGGGGGAGAAGGTGGAGGAGGAGGAGGAGGAGGAGGAGGGGGAGGGGGAGCAGCAGCACCAGCAGAAGAAGAAGAAGAAGAAGAAGAAGAACAAGAACAAGAACAACAACAACAACAACAACAACAATGCGGAAAAAATAAAATCGCTGTATGAGGCAGACAACTGCTTATCAAATACGGATATTTTGGAGTGGAGACGTGACTTGCAAATCAAGCCGAAGAACCTCCGACACCACATGAGGTTCCAACTCGTCGCCGTCAGCTCCGCAGGCAAATGCCCTACCTCCGGAGCTCACAGTCGTGAGTCTATAGAGGTTCAGAACAAAACAAAACAAAAATGTAAGACAAGAAAAAAGAAGGAAGAAAAGGGGGAGAAGGCGGAGGAGGAGGAGGAGAGAAGAAGAAGAAGAAGAAGAAGAAGAAGAAGAACAAGAACAAGAACAACAACAACAACAACAACAACAACAACAACGTCCACCCAGCAGTAAATGGGTATCTGATTCAGTTCAGGGAGGGTTACAGGATGCGGAATGAGAGGGGTAGGCTCCGTCTTCCATCATGCCGTGCCCTGCACACAGTGAACCTCTGACTCTTCACTTCTCGTTCAAGCAGGAACAATGGTCAACAACAGAACAGCGCTTGAGTAAGTTCACCTTGCGCGGGATTATCCATTAATTAACGTCGCGGATGTTGCCGCTACTGTCCAAGGCTTGTTTGTTTCACTGGGGCAGCTCGGATCTGCCATTTCCTCGTCACCGTGTTTCTGGCAAGTCCAGCAGGACCTGATCGGGGGCCGTATTACCGGCGCTACCGTCTTGGAAGCTGCCCGGGTGACGCAAGACGAGTGGTGTCTTTGCCCTCCGCCACCGGTTCTGAAGGGCTATTTCAGGTGTTGTTCGTTTTATGTCCCCCGCTCTCGCTCATTTATTTCAGCTGGTTCTTGTGTCGGTCGTCTCCAGTTTCTAATGCCCGGTCTTCTCCCTCCATTTCCTGGGCCTGTTCCTGGGCGGAATTAGCTTAGTAAAAGCCCGCTGCTCTCCCCATCTCTGTCCCCTCTCCCCCCCCCCCCCCACCCTACCCCCATCTCCACTTCTGCCTACCTCCCTCCCTCCTCCATCTCCTCGTCCTTCTCTCTCTCTCTGGGGGTCGGCTGAATGCGGGGCCGAGTCCGGTGTTTGAGCACTGATCTCTGTTCGCTAAGCTTGACCCACATAAACACAGTAAAAGTGGGTGGGTTGACCTCAGACACAAGACGGGACAAATCCTCCCTAACACGCCAAAAGGTTACACCACCCGGATATGCTGGAGTCCCTTACAGCAAGGGTACTGGGGTCCACCTAGGTTCTAGCTAGCTCCAGCTTGGACAAGCTGAATCTGGCCAGAACCTAGGTGGGCCCTAGGTGGGTCCTAGGACCCTTGCTGTCTGGGTGTGTGTGTGTGTGTGTGTGTGTGTGTGTGTGTGTCTGTGTGTGTGTGTGTGTGTGTGTGTGTGTGTGTGTGTGTGTTGTGTGTGTGAGTGTGTGTGTGTGTGTGTGTGTGTGTGTGTGTGTGTGTGTGTGTGTGTCTGTGTCTGTGTCTGTGTGTGTGTGTGTGTGTGTGTGTGTCTCCCTCCATGTGTGTGGGTGTATGTGTGCGCGCGCGTGCGAGCGAGCGCGCGAGCGCATGCCTGCTGTGCTGTGCTGTGCTGTGCCGTGCTGTGCTGTGCTTGTGGTGCTGTGTGCTGTGCTGTGGATTGGTGTGCTTTGTGTGTGTGTGTGTGTGTGTGTGTGTGTGTGTGTGTGTGTGTGTGTGTGTGTGTGTGTGTGTGTGTACATGTGTTCGTGCACGCGCTGCGTTTGTTCCTACTGCGTTGTACTGTGTTGTGCTGTGCTGTGTTGTGCTGTGTTGTGCTGTGTTGTGCTGTGTTGTACTGTGTTGTGCTGTGTTGTGCTGTGTTGTACTGCGTTGTACTGCGTTGTGCTGTGTTGTGCTGTGTTGTGCTGTGTTGTACTGCGTTGTACTGCGTTGTACTGTGTTGTGCTGTGTTGTGCTGTGTTGTGCTGTGTTGTGTTATGCAGCGCTGCAAGACAGAAAGCAGCAATTTTGCATCTATACCTCGACCGTTGGTGGGGGGCGGGGAGAGGGGGGGAGGGGAGGGGAGATGAGATGTTCAGTTCCAGGACTAATTGACCTTAAACTGCTGTGATTCAAATTCAAAGCTCAGAGCTCAGTAAACAAAAATACCAACCGGGTGAACTGTGAACAATTTGTTTGTCCACAAAGGCGTCTGTCAATACTGTTTAACAAACGGTGTACAACGGACGGAGAATCTTTTTTTTCCTACAAGTGTGCGTTCTTCCGGCGCCAAAACCTCTCTAGTTTTGTTTCTGTCGTTTGCCATAACGACTGTGGTGACCCGTGAGCCCGAAAAGTATAGTTCACAGCATCTGAGGTGTGCGCAGCTTTCATTTCAATAACCCGCACTGGGCTTACTCTCTTTGAGGGACATCATCATCTGATGCAAGCAGGAAAATCACGTTTGGATGTTCCCTAGTGGTACAAGTTTCCTGTCTCTTCCAGAGAATCTATCCAACAGGAGAACTCTCACTCCGAGGAGTGTCAGAACAACAGTTGCCTGTTTTTCTAGGGAGAATCTCTTCAACATTCTTTTCTTGTCACCCGTGGGAAAATCTTTCCATTACTCCACGTTTCCGATCACCATACGTAGAATCTATTCAACACTTTTCCTGTTACTTTGTGGAGAATCTCTTCAACGCTCTTCTCTTGTCACTCTTGGCAGAATATATTCAACACTTTTTTCCTGTCATTTTATGGAGAATCTCTTCAACGCTCTTCTCTTGTCACTCTTGGCAGAATATATTCAACACTTTTACTGTCAGCCTTGGGAGAATTCATCGCATCCCAGTTTGATGTCACCTTACGGAGAATGTGTACACACCATTTTCCTGTCACCGCAGGCAGAAGGTAATCTACACTCTGCGTATTGTCACCACGGGAGAAATGACTATGACACTGGCACCCCTGTTATTCTTGACGTGAACAATTCTGCGCCAAAGATGAGGACATCAATGTTTGTGATGACTAGTCGTCTTTGTCAGTTGCCACAAATGTCTATAGCTTGGTTTCATTAGTTTGGGAACTGACACTCTTTCCCAATCTGCAAACGATAGTACGGCCTGATAGAACTGTGGCTAAACAGTCGGAGTCTCAAGGTATCGGGTTCCATTCTCTGATCAATTCACTGTCTGTTCTATGAACGGACGTGTCCATCATTCCTGTACGATCCGGTCAAAAGAGGAGGATTTCTGGCAGTTGATCCTGTCAGTTCGTTTCTCCTCCAAAGAGATGGTTCGCCTTCAGGCCCTGCGACTGGCGTTTTCCACCCTGTCACTTGTCTGTTTTCATACAAGGGCGAAGAAGAACTGTGTTCATTCGCTCACACAGTCTCTATTCCACCCGGTGATGAAGTGCACGAGGGTCGTCCAACAAAGGTTAACGTAAATATGCGATGATATGAATGTTTGTCTTAAAGGGCTACAGACCAAAACGTCTTAAACGGCAAAGAGGATAAACAGAATATTTCTTTGATTGTGTCTAACCATCATTTTTGTCCCCAAGCACTCCGACAAGTCACGTCTAACCATCATTTTTGTCCCCAAGCACTCCGACAAGTCACGTCCTTTGACTGACAGACAGGAAGAAGCGTCGGGTATTCTGCCCTTCTTCAACTGTCTGCACCAAGGACACGGGGGGGGGGGGGGGGGGGGGGGGGGGGTGAAACTCCGCGCCACGCTTCACACTTCACTGACCGATCGAAGCTCCAACGGGAAACCAGCGAGCCAAACAACCATACGGTGGCTTCGTCGACGAAGAAGTACGCAACTCATGATTTGCATCGGTCTGTCTGCGTTCAACTTGTTCACGCACGTTGTCTCCATCGATGAACAGGAGGCCTCTTGTTATAAACAGCCCAGCCTTTTCATTCGCTTCTAAATCTAGCGTAATCCGACCAACTGGCAACTCTCATATCGCTCTAATTCCCATCCTGCCTGCGTCTCTCTCTCCCTCTCTCTCTCTCTCTCTCTCTCAGCCCCCCTCTCTCTCTCTCTCTCTCTCTCTCTCTTTCTCACCCCCTCTCTCCCTCCCCCCTCTCTCTCTCCAAGGACAGATTGGAAGAATAGGTTCTGTCTAAAATCTCAATCCTTGATCGAATAAAAGTGTTCTGAGTTCTCTCTCTCTCTCTCTCTCTCTCTCTTTCTCACCCCCTCTCTCCCTCCTCTCTCTCTCTCTCTCTCTCTCTCTCTCTCTCTCTCTCTCTCTCTCTCTTCTCTAAGGACAGATTGGAAGAATAGTTCTGTCTAAAATCTCAATCCTTGATCGAATAAAAGTGTTCTGAGTTCTCTCTCTCTCTCTCTCTCTCTCTCTCTCTCTCTCTCTCTCTCTCTCTCTCTCTCTCTCTCTCTCTCTCTCTCTCTCTCTCTCTCTCTCCCCTATGTGTGTCCGTGTGGTGGTCTCTCCAAGGTTCGCTGGTCCATGGAGAAGTACGCCAGTGGCATGGGAATGGTCTGTCAAGAGAGGCAACTCAGTGCACCACCACCATCTTGTCCTCTTGTCCTGTCCTCTACAGTTCTGGCACGTGCAACCACGTCCTCGCTCAACTGGCTGGCTTCACCTCGGGGCCAAAGACAGGAAACCTGTTCATGGACATCGATTTGCATGGGTCCAAACAAGTTCCAGCCATCCCCCCCCCCCCCTCTCTCTCTCTCTCTCTCTCTCTCTCTCTCTCTCTCTCTCTCTCTGGATCTCTCTCTCTTTTCTCTCTCTGTCTCTGCTGATGACGTTGTTCTTCTTTCCCATATTGTAATTGGTCTTCAAAAACAACTAGATATATTAACTAACACTGCCAATAATGATTGTCCATTTTGTCCTGGTATTGAAGAATCTGAACTGCATTTTATACTAGTGTGTAATGAATAGAGTTCTTTACGGAAAACCTTTATCCCAGCCAAATACCATAGTCATCCAAATGCATTCAAACTGACTTTATTACTATCGGATGTCAGAATATGTAAACCTCTTGCTGTGTATTTATCAAAAGCCTTTAGTACTAGAAACCACTTCTTGCACGATGTTTGATGTTTGATTCATTTCAAGATAATATACTTTTGCTTTTTTCCGTTTTAGTTTAGTATTATCATCATTATTCCCCCCTCCCATTCCCAATTTTCTTACCCCCTGATGACATGGGCAGACTGGCCTATCATTAAATTTTGTTTGTTGTTCGTTCGTTCGTTCTCTCTCTCTCTCTCTCTCTCTCTCTCTCTCTCTCTCTCTCTCTCTCTCTTCTCTCTCTCAGTGATGTCTTTGTTCTGTCTCCCTTGGAAATATCTTCTCTGCAAATGTTGTTTTGCAGTTGATGTAATATGTATGAGAGAACAGTATTTTACCAATCCTGGCTCACTTGCTCCTCCACCGAGTTTTTGGGCGAAAGTGGCCTAAAAGCCGCCTTTTCCTGTTCTCTGACAAGTAACCAAAAAATAACGATTATCTACAAACAAACATACTGTGTAGGGTTATCCGTTTTCAATACTAATTTACTAAACTTTTCAGATTTCAGTTTTTGTTTAATCCTGTGTTTTTCCTGGTCATTTTCAATAACATCATTTTCACGCAAACATTCTTCAAATGAGTCTCTGTCTTTCATGTGAAATAACACTACAGTCTTTAACTGTTCTCAAAAGTTTTTTAAAACTGAGTTATATTTTTGGCAAAAAATCCACCCCATTACCCCTGGATCCCTTCCGCTGAAAGTAGTTTTGACAAAGGGGTTTCTTTTTTTTTAACTTTGTCTCTTTCTCCCCGGAAACAGTAAATTATATAAATAGTTTTTTGCGTTCCTTAAAAAAGTCTAAAAAAACTGTTCTAAACCCCACCCCCAGTTTTTTGTTTGGAAACAACAAAAATTATATTTTCACCCATCTCCCCATTTTAAACCTTCTATCAGGTTTGCTTTTTTCCCCTTTAAAGTCTTGGAAAAAAAACCACAATTTTTTTTTAAAAATTTTTATGAGTTAAACTGTTTGTAATAGGTCTGGGGACAAATATTTTTTTTCCCAAAAACCAGTTTTGCCACAAATTAAGAGCAATAAAGGGGTTTTTGTCAAAAATTTTAAATGCTCCATTTTTTTAAAAAACAAAAATTAATCTAAGGGGGTTTTTTTTATTTTTTTTAAATTTTACCCTTTTGTTAAAAATTTTTTCAGTATAATAAAACCTTTTGGGCCCCTAAGTGGGTAAGATTAACCCAATTCGGCTGTAAGATTGTTTTTTTGTAAATTTTAATTTGGGATTTTTGGGGGTTTTTGTTATGTCCTTTTTATCCTCCCCCATTGTGAAAAAAGGGACAACAGTAATTTTTAAGCCCCTGTCAACGTTTAAGTTTTTCCCCCAAAGTAATTAGTTTTCCCTTTAAAAGGACGTAAATTTAACGCCCACAACCCTTTCCCTCTCCTTATTTTTTTAAGACGGGAAATTTAAAATATTTTTGGGAAACCCTTGCCCCCTTTTAATTTTCATTTGCGGCATAAAAACTGTTTTTTTGTAGAAGCATTTTTTTAAAACGCTTTTTCTTTTGTGGAGGTTTTGTATGTTTTTTCCCATAGGGCTTTATTTCAATCTTTTTCCAAATATTTTTCATCTGGCATAAGACTTCCCATTTTAAAGGGCCCAGGTTGAATGCTTTTCTGAAATTTTTTTGAGGGCCCAAAAAAAAATGTAAATGGGCTTATAAATTCAAATTTTTTTGTCCCATTCTAAAATTTGGGGTTCAAAGTGCCATTTGGGGTTTAAAGGTTTTCAAAACTTTTTATATTAAAACCGGGCCCAAAACATTATTTCCCTCTAGATTGCGCAGTTTTTTTGTTTAGTTTAGGAAACTTTTTTTTGGGCGCCAACCTCTTTGCGTTTAAATCACCTTTCTTTGGGTTATCCCATTACAAAGCGCCTATTTTCCCATTCTGTTAAAAAAAAAGTCCGAAATTCTGCAAGGTCTTTTAATTCAAAAGTTAAAACCCCTTTAAAGGGGCGCAAATTTGTATCCCCTTGGTTCTTCTGGCCCACGGACTTTTTTTTTTAGTAACGTTTTATTTTTTTTCCAAAAAAATGTTGCAGGTTATCACTTTTTTAAAATTTCCCGGGCTTTGTCTTTGTTTTTTAAATTTTAAAATGTTCCAAACCCCCCCAAAAAAATTTAATTTTTTTTAAACTGAAAATTGGGAATTGTAAAAATTTTCTTTAATCGCAATAGGCGGTTTTTTCCCAGAGGGAAAGAGCTTTAAAAAATGTTGGGGGCCCTTTCCCATCATATAAGTTTTCATCAGTGCTTAGCTCACCAAATGCCCTTAGAGTAATGAATGAAATCCCAAGATCGAGCGGATTTTCTCCCTCATTTAAGTAGTTTTTTTTTGGGGTTTGGTTCTTAAATCTTTTTAATTTGGTCAGCGGGCAAAGCCTAACTTTTAGTAGCTCTTTATCAAAAATAGTAACCCCCTTTTTCTTAAGGCTTGAATTTTTAACATTTTTTTTTGATTTGCATTGTTAAGTTTGGAGTAATGTCAAATTTTATTTCCATAGCTTTTTTAGTGAGAAACCCCCTTTAATAACCATCGGTATTTTTAAAACTCGCAACTTTGGCCCTGTTTTGTCAACTTTTAAAAAACCCTTTATTATTCCCCTTGGTTTTGGTTTTATTTTAAAAATTACGACTTTTTGGAGAATTTTTCTTTGGAGGGGGACCTTTTTGGGCCCCCGCAATTTTTTATCAAAAAAGTTTTTCAAAAAACGAAAGGGGGTCTTGGGTTGTTATTGTTACAAACTTTTTTTGGAACAAAAATAAAAAGGGTTTTGATTCAAATTTCTGGTCCCAAAATATTTTTTTGGGGGCCGCAAAAAATTTTAAAAATTTTAGCAACGGTTTACCCCTTAAATTTGCTGTGCCCCGGGACTGCCTCTTTTATAAAAAGGTGATTTACCCCATTAAAGAGCAAATTTTTAAACCCCCTATTAAAAACGACCAAATCAAGAAAGCGTGGTTTATTTATCCGATGCATTTTATCAGAACGGGTTTAAACTTTGTGTTTTTTGCGCATCAATGGGTGTGGAGGGGGCGTTTGGGGTCTTTAAAAATTCCCATGACCCTTTGGGGGAGGTCGTGTAAGATTTCATTTCTTTTTCACCTTCAGACGTATTTTGGCTGAACTGAAAAGCCCCAAAAACCAAATAAAAACCCTTTTAAATTTCCATCAGCAACAAAAATAGACTTTAAAGGCTTTAAAAAGGATTGAAAACGAATTCAATATTAACTTCAAGACAGGCTTTTTAGAAAAAAATTTGGGGATCATTATCAGGGCCTTTAGGCAAACCTTTTTTTTTCGGGGAAAACCCCACAGAAGTATAACTAGGGATGGATCCCCCTTTCAAATCTTTTTTTTTTGGAAAAAACTGTTGAGCCCGGGTCCCTACAGCAAGGCATAAAACGGGCCATGGACAACTTTATTTTAGACCCCTTCCCAAAGGGCCAAAATAGGGGGGGGAAAGAACAAAATAAACGACTTTTATTCGTATTTTCTTTTGGTGTTTGCTAGGTTGAAAAGCAAGGCAGTCGGCATAACTGACCCTTCAAAGGTTTTGGCACAAAAAAAAATTTCTTAGAAAATTTAGAGGAGGGAAATTAATTCTACAGTTGATTTACCTTCAAGTATTGAAAGTTTCCAAAAAGTTTTAAAAAATTACGAAAGGGATCAAAGTAGACTTTGCTGTTGGCAGGGTTTATAAATGCTCCTTTTCTGCCCCTCAAAATCCAGTTTGGTACAAAAAATTAAATATAAAAAAATGAAATTCTTTTTCCCAGGAATGAACAAAAGGGTTTGGGGAAAAAAAACGCCCAAAAAATTCTGAGCCGTAAATTTTCAAAAAAAAAAAAAAAGGGCCCAAGTTTTAAGTCATTTTTTTTCCCCGAAGTAAAAACCCCCCAAAAGTCTTTTAAAGACTCAGCAAGCTCGCGGGCTTGTTCGCGATGCCCATGAATATAAAAAGACAGCGCTTGTTTTTGGGGATTAACGGGCCAAGGATTATTTGGGTTTTCTTTATCTTACAAAAATAGAAACCCAAAATTTTACGAAAAACAAATTTCCCAAAAGTGCTGGGCCCAATAAAACCCAACAAATTTTGCTTGCGTAGACAAAAGCCGCTGCCAAAAAAATTTTCCCCAATATCCCCTGGTAAACCCGGCCACGGCTTTACTAGCTAATTTTTTTAATAAACTTGCAAGATGATCAAGCTGTTTTTTTTTACCTTTGTTTTTATCAGGGGGAACGATGGAGGGGGGAGGTACTGAACTTTGGCTCCCTCCGCCGGTAAAGCCATCACCGTGTCCCTTATTGCAAACCCTAAGGCCGTTTTTAAACGTTGCTAATGTGACCCCCTGCTTTTCTAAAAAATGTTTTTATTCTTTTCTGCTATTTTGTGTTCTTCATTTTAAAATTTTTTTCGTAGTTTCTTTATTCTATTTCTTGATTTTGGAAATTTGGTCTCGGTTATTTGCCCAGCGTTTAGTCTTGCTGATCTTTCTTGTTCAAGTTTTTTTTAGTCTTTGTCTTATTCTTTCTTTAATTTTCGGGGCCCAAGTTGGGTCATCACCCTTTAAAACGAGTTTTTCTTTTTCTCTTTTTATAGGGCCATTAGTTCACCTGTTTTGCAAAATTTTGTTTGTTAATTGCCTCTGATGCTTTCAAAGCATGATCAGGGCCGCTATTTCTGAAGGGGGTAGGGGGGCGAGTCGTGTTTAGTCTTTAATGCTGTTTTTTCTGAAAAATGGTTTTGTTTCCTATTGCATTTATTTTTTATCTCCCGTTTGATTTAATTTTTAAAGTTCCATGTTTTGTATTTGGTTAGTGTTGGGAGTTCCCCCCCAGTGTGTTTTAAAGGGTTTGGGCAACTGCCCCCTTATTAATTTGGGTCTAAAAAGGGCCAAGGCGTTTTTTGACCTTTCACACTGAGTCTTTTTTTTAATTTGTATACTCTTGGTTTAAAAAACTTTGATGGGTTTGGTTTATTTTGAAAGGGCCGAAAGTTTCTCCTTTTTTCCCCCTTTTACAAAAAAAGGGCCATCTTCAAATTAAAAAATAAATTTGGGGTCTAAAAATTCGGGGGGGTTTTTTGGGCCCCAAACTTTTTTTAAAAGGGCCCCCCTTTACTTTCTGTTAATTCACGCCGCATGAGGCGCTGGCGTTTTTGGGCTGGGGAAAAGGGGATCTTTTCATTCATGTCTTTTCCAGGATAAAAAAACATCATAATTTTTCGCTTCCTTCCTGCCATGTTTTAAATAATTAATTTTTTATTTTGTTTAAAAAAAAAATTTGGCACTAACATGGCTCGATTTTTAAAACCCGTTTTAAAAGATGAAAAAAACCCGGGGGCTTTAAGGGGAAATAAGGGGAATTTTTACTTTCCCAAATAACCCAATCTATATTGTGGGGAAATCAAATTTTTACTGTCAAATTTCCGGGGACCTAGGGGGGATGAAGTGATTGTCCCGGTCTGAACTTTTTAAATTTCCCCCCAAAATTTAAAACTCGCTTCAAAAACCCGCCCCAAACGGCCCGTTGTCCCGAATCTGGGGGGGGCAATCGTTAAAAAAAATTTCTATAAAATTGGGGGCAAGAAATATTTTCTTTACAAAATCCCGACTTATTTTTAACCTATTCTGATTTTGGCAAAACCGGGAAATGAAAGGGTGATCTTGCGTTTAAAGGAATCAAAAAAATGAAGAAGCGCAAAAACAAAAAAAGGGGCGCCGCGATACAAAAAGGACGGTTTTAAAAAGTTTTGCAGCTGTAAATTTTCCCGTATGGAAATCGCTTTTCCACCCCCTTAGATTTTGAGTTGTTAAAAGCGCATCCCCCCCCAAAAATTACTTTCAAGGAGCATTAAAAGACGATTGTTATGAACAAATTTTTAACAAATTTACAACGTTTTATCAAATAAAGGGGACCCCGAAGAAAAAGTACGATTTTGCCCATCTCTTTGAGTTTGACGTTGTTAGAACCCTGATTTAGAAAAAAAAGAGTGATTAAGGTCAATATGATTTCAAAAATTAGAAAATTATTACGACAGGTGATTAAATCAAACAACATATCCAAAAAACCCGGGGCCCGACACATATGGAATTTTTAGTTTTAGAAACCCCGCCAATACCTTAAAGGAAATTTTTTTGGCTGGGTGAAGATGAAAAACCTTTTAAAAAAGAGCAGTGGAAAAAAAGGTTTTTAATCCAAAAATAACAAAAGTGCAATGTAAAAAATTTGAGGGTTTGCCCAAACCAAAATTTACGCTAGGGGGGGCTTAGCCCTTATATCTTTTGACGAAATAAAGAAAATTTTTTTGGGGGGTGGGGGGGGTAGAAACCCAAAAGCAGCCCTAGTTTTTTTAAAAGATTTACATCTTCAAAATGTTGGCTTGATGATTATTTAAAAAACAAAATACGGTTTATGGAGGGGACTTAAGGTCAAAGGGGGATAATGAGTTGTATGGAAGCGGGGGGAAAAGTGGAGACTTTAATAAACATTCAAATTGTTAAAGAAGAAAAACCCAAATAAAACCGCTTAATGTACATTTTTTTTTAATATATGTTGCGCAGCTGAATTTTAAAAAATTAAAAAAATTAAAATAGGTTTATACTAAATTATTTTTATTTTAAAAAAAAGAAGTCTTTAAGGTTTTTTCCAAAATTTGTCCCTTTCAGCCCCCGGGATGCCAAGAGAAGAGATACCCAGGAATTCTGTGTTTAAAAAACCCCCTAAATTTTAAAAACCTTCAGATTAACAAAAAATTAAAACAAATGAAACCCAAAAACTAGAGCAGGCCCTTTTCCCAAAACAGAAAAACCAAACGAAGGTTTTTGGTGTTTTTTAAAATGGGGGTTAATATTTTAATACTGGAGCATCGACTATAAGCGCTCTACAGCAGGAACGAGTGTTGGTCTTTTTAGCAACAGGTTTTGGTTTGCGCCCGCAGTTTTACCTCTAGGGGGGTTTGTTTTACCCTTTTTTCCCTTTGTGTTCATTGTGTAGGTGCTGTAGAAAAAAAATTAAAAAAAAAAACTCCAAAAGCACCCAGCTAGGTTAAAACCTAATAACAGCTAATTTTAGCTCTTTTTAAACTGCCCAAAAATAAAGGCTAGTTGACTCAAAAACATCACGGATGAAGAATTTAATCGTTTAAGGCCGATTTTGAATAAAAAAGAAAAAATTTTTTAAAATTTTTCAAAAAAAGGGGGGGGGGGACCTTTTTTTTCTCAACGCCAGACCCGAGCAAAAAAAAAAAGGGAATGTTTTAAAAAAAGTAAACGGGGAATTAAACCCCCTGTTCAAAAACAGCTCACTTTAAAAATTGCCAAAGGGCTTTTATACTTTAGTTTATGAGCCCAAGAACAAAAAGACCTTTTGGATATTGTTCTGATTAAGTATTTTTTTTTAATTTAAAAAAATTATTTTGAGTTAGAAAAAAAAATCAGTTTGGATAAGATTTTTTAAAGGGGCAAGACGAATTGTTTAAAGGGAAATGCTGGGAGAAAGAGCGTTTGTCAAGGGCACTGAATGATATTGATTTAGAAGTATTGCCCCAAAAACGTCAGGCAAGTGTTGTTTGCTTTTTCTAAATTTCCCAAGTAAACTAACAAATAGACCCCCATTTAAAAAGTAATGTTACTTTTTTTAATCGACTAAAAAAATAAATAAGAAAATCTAAGGAAGTCGGGGGTTCCAATAAAAAAACAGGACTTTTCTTTCTCATAACGATTAACCCCCGGTTTGGGGCGACGAACTGTTGCACGTTTGACGTTTGCCGTAAAAGAACCCAAAATGAGGGGGGTTTTGGGTTTGGTCAGAGGGCGAAGTTTTTGAGATTAGATTAAAAACGGGCCTAAGTATGCCCCCGGGATTTTTGGGCCCAAGTTTTAAACATTCCCGGGCCTGAGAGTTGGTAGCAAAAAAGAGCAGTTCAAAACATAAAAAAATTCGGGCCCAACAAATGTTTTATGTGGTGTGTTCTCGCAAGGCTGCTTTTATATCCGAAAAAAACGCAGGGAGAGTTCTAACTATCGTTCCACATCATGATCTTAATTTTTAGTGGGGTGTCCTTTCCTTTTTGTGGGGGCCCAAATTGATCAGTTTGAAGACAAAAAAACCAATAACTGTTAATGTATACAATGGAGGGAGGAAAAAATTTGGTGAAAATTAAAGTGCCCAAAAAACGCCCAACAATAGGCGAAAACCTGACAAAAATCAGGTTGACTTACTACGGGATGTTTTCAGCGGGGCTCCCGATTCCCACTTAATAGGGAACAATGAGTAAATTTAATGAGCTTTACTTAAAAAAGGTGGGCACAAAAAAGGGAATTCTGTAGAAAATGTTTAACAAGAATCCCAAACCCTTTTTCAAGCCGCAAAAGCAAACAAAAAAAAAAACATGTTTTGGGGTCAGTTGACTGAAATTACGGAAAAATTCGCCCCCCCCTGGATCTAAATTTTTGTTTTAAAAACGGGAAAAGGGGTTTGAAAAAATTCCCCTTATGTTGTTTATGCAGCCCTTTGAATCGCCATTTTTCCCTTTATGAAGGGGCCCAAAGCCCCACAAAAAATTTCGAAAAACAGTTTTTAAGATTTAATCATCAAATTTTTCATTTGTTTCATCTTTGTCAGGTGGGTTTGGCTTTCTTCAGAGCCAGAATTATATGGGGGCCCCTAATGCTGCAAAATACTTCTTAGAAACCCCCATGCAGCAAGTGCGCAATGACTGTTCTAATAATTTTAAACTTATTGAAATCATAAGGGACGCCTAAAGCCCAAAACAACAGTATGACTCGGCCACACTTGTTGGATTTGCGGTTTAGGTTCTCATCAGACGCAGAGGAATCCGGCAGTTTTGAGACCATGATCACCTTAAACGGAAAAATTTAGAGGAGCAGCGCCAAAAGTAAAAGCAAACTTTTAAAATAAAGTTTGATTTCCTTAAAAACTGGAAATGCCCGTATTCTTTCACAATTGCGAGGTTTTCGACTCTATCTTATAATGAAAGCAGTGGCCCATGCCTTTAGGGGTCATGCATTGCACGTCAAACAGAAAAATACATGTGCTTTAATTAAATAAAAAGGGCTTTTTTTGGGCTCTTTTGCAAAAACATGATGGGTTCCCTTTTGAGTCACTGGTATGTCCTTTTTAAAAGGCCCCCCCCCCAAAACAGATGAATATTTTGACCAAACTCTCGTTAGAAAGGGCGGGTTTTCCCTTAGGGGTTTAAAAATGAAAAAGTTTGGGGAAAAATTTGTGAAAATACATTCCCCCTTTAAAGGGGGCGTTCTTTTTTAGTCTTAGAGGGAAAAGGGATTTGGGGATTCTGAAATTTAAACCCGAAGCTCAAGATGCGTGGCCCGAAGTTGAGTGTTTAAAAAGATGGGAGGACTTCATGCATACTTGATGGCTGATGTAAAGGGTTTTTTGGCGGGGCTTTTTGAAAATTTTTGAAAGCCGCATGAAACATTACAGCTTGGATCCCCCCGCCCTTCCCTTTCTGCGGGCCCGGGGGTGAGTTGGGATGCTTTTTTTTAAGTTTACTGGAGTACAGATTTTATTTATTTTTGACCTACCAATGATTCAGATGATTGAAAACGGATTGCGTGGAGGGGAATTGTATGGCGTCCAAACATTACTGTTAAAAACAAAAAAACAAAAACTTGGGGGGCGACTTTGATCCAAGTAAAAGGTTTTAAAATTTTTCATGTATTTTGTTTCAAAAAATTGTTTTGGGTGGGCAAAGGCCCCAATCACTTTTCCCTTAAGCACTTTAAAAAAAGTTCAAGGCGGTTTATCCGAACAATATTCAAAAGGCATTTTAAAATGGTTGAGCAGTTTAAACCCCGATCAACGCGTGGGTTTATTTTAGAAGTTGATTTTGAAAAAAACCCCATGGGAAATCCATGCCCGCTTAAAGGCTATCCTTTGCAGCAAAAAAGTTAAAAAATGGACCAAAAAGGCCGCCCAAACCCGTGGCCCAATCTTCGTGGCCAAAAAAAAAATTATGTTTTGTCACTACAGACTTCTGCAATTTTATTTAAACCTGGGGTTTAAGTTGACAGGGGGGGTTTAAAATTTTTTTTGATCAAGAACAGTTAAAGGAAAAAAAAAACATCATGGAAAAACTGTTCCAGAACTTTAAAACCAAAATGCTTTAGAAAAAAAACTTTTTAAGTTGTGAAACAACAGCGTTTGGAAGGGTAGGAGAATCCGCACAAGCGCAAAGACGTTTTTAGATTGGTACCAGAGAGAAAAGAAGCAATTAAGAAAGAATTCAAAACCAATTTTTCGGACTTCAGAAAATTTAATTTATCAGCTTTTCGGGGATAATGATGAAAAAAAAAAAAAAGTCAAAAATTTGACAAAAACCTGTATTTTTTGGGGTTTTTCCCGTTTTTTTGAAAATTTTCAAAACTTTTGATGTTTGAGTTTCTTTATGACTCTTTAAGCCTGTTCCTGGAAATTTCCCGAGATACTTTAAAACGATACGAAGTTTTGGGTTTTTGATATCCCCACTGAAGACATCTATAAAAGGGCATGGAATTAGAAGTGGCTTTAAAAGGGCATGCGGGGGGGGAAAGGTTTTACACGTCCCCATTTCCTAAAGATTCGCCTTTTTCATTAATTATAATAAGAAGGTTTTAGGGAAAAAATTTAAGGATGAAAATTTTCTGGAAAGGTGATCAAGGAGTTTGTTGGTTTAAAGGGCAAAAATGTTTCAGTATTTCGAGCCCGGAGGAAAAAAACATTAAGAAAGGGAAAGGGGAAAATCTCGCAGCGTTGTGCAAATCAAAAAATTTAATATGACAAACTACAAAAGAAGCAAATTTTTTGGCAATAAGGCTTTTCATCATGGGCAACGGGAAAAACCCGCGGGTTAAACTTTCATGAGATCAACACAAAAAGTTGTAACAAAAGAAGTATTAGATAGAACAAAAAACAAAACGGGTGTTTGTTAATCCGAGTTTTCTATGCAATCGGGCACTGGGGGGAAACCCCATAAACAGGGGGTTTTATATTTTTATCAATTTTATTATAAGATCAATCACCGCTTCATCCCAATTTATTTAAAACTTTTCTCATGTTTGCTTGCGAGTTCGAATTTTTTTTATCATTTTAAGATATTTTTTTTCCCAATTTGGGGGTTTAAGTTGTAGGTTTGGGGTGATTTGTGCATTGGGTTTAAACCCCCAAAAATTTTTTCCTTAATAGCATTACACGAAAGAAATGATTCCCCTAACATTTTCAAGGTCTCTTCCCTTTTCCCTTTTGTTTCGTTTTGCAATTCCTTTGAGCTTCCATTTTAAATCAAATATATTTAGTAAAAATTTTTTAAAGCGGAAACCCGTGTCTGGGGGGGTTATCTGCAGTTTTTCCTTTCAAAAGTTTTTTGAGGAGTGGTTGTTTTGTTGTGTCCTTTCTCGTAAATTAAAACACGGGGGGGATCATTTTTTCCCAAATTTTTTTTATTTAAAATGGATAAACACTCCCAAAACCCGGGTCAGTTTTTCCCCAAGGAAATGTCCCCCTTTTGCTTTCCCCCGGGAAATTTAAAAGGGACCTTACTTTCAAACCAAAAGGGAATTGGTTTTTCCGGACGAAAAACTCTCCCTTTAGCAACATTTATTGTTTTTCTTTTTTTGCTTGTATGGTTTTTTGGCCCTTTTTTAAATTTTTCATTATTATTGCGCGCCAAAATGAGGGCAGGGCTTCAACCCATTTGTGTTTCGAGAATTTTCAAATTTAGCTCTCTGTGTTCGGGGAGGAGAAAAGTCTTTCGGTAACTGTTTGTTAAATTTTCAAACTTAAAACCTGTGATCTGGGGGAACTCCCGGAATGCCCCTTTTTTAAAGGGAAAATTATGTTTAAAAAATAAAATTTATTCACTTGGGGCCCTTTAAATTTTTTTTTCCTTTTCAAATTGAATCATGCCCAGGATAGTTAGGGGGCCCTCGTTGGGGATAAACAGTTGGGATTGCGACAGGGAAACGCAGAACACTTTTTGTGTTAATGGTCCCCACTTTGTATTGAAGCCATGTCAAAGGGGCTGTGAGTGCGTACTTAAATCTTTTTCGTCTTAAAACCCATCAGAGGGTAAATATAGAAAATCCATTTTATGGGGGTGTTTGGAGGTTTTGTTCCAAGTGCGGTTTTTGTTTTTCGTTTGGGCGCAGGTAAATTTTTTTTGCCAAATCGCTTGTTTGATAAACCCTTCCCTTTTCTGTTTTTTTTACTGACTCCCGGGTTGGGTTCTTTTGCTTTTTAATTGCTTTTGATGCCCTTCCAATTTCCTTTGGGCGAATTTAATTTGATTTTTTTTCTTTTTTTTTTTCAGCCAATTTTTATGCGCAACAAATACACAGCGGTCATACCAAAAACAATAAACAAAATTTCTTGCATCTTTTGTTTTTTTTGGGTGGTTTATAAAAGTCACTGGGAAATTTTGGAGGGGGCAATGTCTTTGGGCCGGGTTTTTTCCTGTTACTAGATTTATTTTTTTATTTCTTGATCAACCCTCTTTAAATATGTAAGCTGCATTTCCCCTGTTCTTTTAGTGTGTCTTTTAAAAAAATTTAAATGCCCCAAGTCCCCTGCTTTTCATAGGGTCTTGTGCAGCTGCTAGTTGCCCCCATGCTTTGTTATGTTTTTTTTCGCCGTCATCCCCAAATTTACTAAATGCGAAATTTCTTCGCTTAAAAAACCCGCCATTCACCCCACGCCGGCCCTTCTTATTCGGTGAAACCATTTTTTATAAAAAGTATTTTTTTCTTAATAAATTTTTTTTGTCTGGGGAAATTTTTCCTTGCTTTTTAAAAAGAAAAACTTTTGTAGCAACGAAGCTGCCCCAAAGGTAGAAAATTTGCTTTGTGAAACCTCAAAGTTAAATTTCCAAGATTTGCGGTTTTTTTTCTTAACAAGCTTTTTTCCAAGAAATTTAGTATCCTACATTAAAAACCCCAATAACAGCGAAAAAGGTTTTACAAAAGGTTTGCAACAGTTTTTTTTGGTGCTCATTTTTTTTGAAAAAAAATAATTATAATTAAATTTAAAAAAAATGAACAGTGATGATCTTACAGCTTTAAAAAAAGCCCAAACCTTCCTGAACTTATGAATGACCCAAATGATGACCAAACTATTATGCCCAAAAAAGGAGAGGTTTTTTATTCTTTGGCCGCATGTTTGGGGAAAAAAAAACAGTTTCCCCGGGAAAAATGAAATTTAGCATTGAACAGATTCAACAGATGTCGCCGCAAGACATTTTTAAAAATTTTCATAACAGGTTTTTGGAAACGCAGCTAGGGTCTGAATGGTTTTAAAAATGTGGGGGAAAAGGTTCTTTGTTTGTACACTAAACTAGTCAGTTGATTTGCCCCCCTTGTTTGAACAAGATTTTTAGGGATGATTTTTAAAGCAAGGGTCCCGTTTTAACCCAAAATATTTGAGTCCCCTAGGATGTGATTTATACAAAAATTTGGAAACATTGTTTTTCGCCCTTAATTTATGGGATTAATTTAAAAATTTTAAACATATTGATTTTATTTCCCCTTCCCCAAAAAGAACGAGCTAGAAAATTCAAACCAGGAAAAATTGAAACAGGTGGGGAAAAATAACCCAAACCCGGGAAAACAGAGAAACGATGAATCAGGTGAAGGCCCTTTAAAAAACCCGGGCGTTTTTGAAGATGGGAAAAAAAAATTAAACAGAGTGGAACGACAAAAAAAATTAAAGTTAAGAATATGATTTAAAATGGGGAAAAATAACAGCCAAGCCGCCCGAACAAGTTGATTTAATGCCCCGCTATAAAAATCCCTGTTTATCAAGGGCACCAAAATCTTCAAGGAAAAAATTTAACTTTTAAATGTTGCCATTTTTGGCGCCCTTGCTGCTGTTTTGGGGGAGTTATTATGGCTTAAAAAATATATACCCCAAAGGCAAAAGAAACCCAAAAACTATCAAAAAAAAATTTAGCCATAAAAGCAAAAAAGCACCGACGCCCAAAAAGCCAAAAAAAAAGGTCTTTTTTATTCCCTTTATAATGGAATTTTTAAATTTTTTTAACTTAAAATTTTTAAATTTTTTAAAAAAAAAATGATTATGGCTTTTTATAAATTTATGGTGTCAAAAATAAAGGCATGGGGGTCTTTAAAAAAGGGATTTCCCAAAAGAACCCGGGAAATTTTATTCAATGCGGTTGCCCTTTGGATGTAAAGGGCCTTTCCCTTTAAAATCTATGCCCGGGGAAAGCTTTAGCAAGAATTCCCCAACGATGACGCGTTTTTTGAGGCGTGTGTGGTTTCTTTATTAGAATCTACTATTTAAGATAAAAAAAAATAGCTTGTATTTTTTTTTTAATTATAAGATTAAATTAAAAAAAGGGCCTTGGTTGTACTTAGAGGATGATTTTAAACAAGAACTTTAAACAAAAACTTATTAAGAACTTTTAAATTTAAAAAATTAATCAAGAATTATTAAGAAAATTGAAGTTAAATTAATTAAAAACTTAAAATTTAAAAACTTGGGGTAACTTAATTAAAAAATTAGGTTTATTAATTAAAAATTGGAAGTGACTTTTGGGGGGGAAAAATTGGGGGTGGCTTAATTAAAAAAATTTAAATAAGGGAAATTAGAGGTAACTTAATTTTCCCTTTTCCCCCCAAGTCGTTCAAAAGTGGGTAACAGGATTCACTTCCCTAAAAAAGGGGGCCAAGGGAAAAAAGCGCTGTAATAGTCCTGGGGGTGTTTTGAAGAGTTACTTTTCAGTGGCTATTTTGAACTTGGGTGCGTCCATTATGTGTAAGCCCTGTGTTTTTTTTTGCGTGGGGGCCGTGTGTCCACACACACACGCCGACACTTTTTAATATCACTTTTAAAATGGAAAAGACGTTAAATCAAAAAAAACAACACACACACCGGGGCGCATGAAAACACCCACAACAATACTTACGCGCACAGCCTGCTAAAAAAGAACACACACACACACCAACCACACACACATTTCCCCACCCCTGGGGAAAATGTAGGCGGCCCCCCCGGAACATGTGAAAAGGGGCCCCCGACTATCCCATTACTTACTATGGGGGCCCGCAGAGCCCGGGGCCCCCACACACCACCCCCAGAAAGAGAGAGAGAAAAACAGGTTGGGGAAAATTTAGACAGTAGTTTGGGCAGGGGGGCATATAATTACACGGCAAGCGGCGAGCGAAAAGCTTGTGTGGGGTGTGTGTGTGTGTGTGTTGTGGGTGTGTATAGGGTTTACCCTTTTGGGGGTGATTGGGACCGTGTTTGGGGTTTTTAGCTTTAAACAGACAAACAGCCCGAACGGTAGCCCCCGGTTGAGCCGTTAGGCCTTGGGGCCCTTTTCTTGCACACACCCCACACACAATACGTAAAAGAGCACAAACCCCACACACAAACACCGACGCACACATTACAAAAAACACATCCCTTTTTCGGGACAGCCTGCTAAACAGAAAAACGCAGCATTTGCCCCCGCAACAACGGCCCCCTGTCTTGAGGTCGCCCCCGCAAACTTTCGATTGCATCACGAAAATTTGTAATGGAAATGGTCTCCTGTACGCGTGGTTTTCACCACCACCAAAAAATAAGCTTAAATATAAAAATTTTAACTACTCGCTTTGGTGGTCGGTTGGGCCCCCGCCCGGGTTCCCCACTTTCGGAGTTTTTGGAAAATTGCTGAGTTTAGGGGGGTGCCTTTCCCCCATTAGGGTTTGGGCCCCCAGTTTCGAAATTTCGAGTGAGACCAGAGTTTGGGGGTTCAAGTTTTACCCCATCCAGAATGGAACCCGGGGCCGCCAATTCCCGGACCAGAGGCCAGCCACCAACCCAAAAAAACCCCCCGGGCAAAAAAAAATCCTGGGGTTTTTCCCCCCCGAAAGCTGGTCGGGCACAAAGTGACGCCCGGGGAATAAAAATTAAATTTAACAGTCGGGCCCTGCTCGGGGGGGGGGGGTTTTTTCTATTTTTTATGTTTAAAAAAAAAAGTATTTTTATTTAAACTGCAATTTTATGTTTGTAGGTGCTGCCCCTTATTTTTTTCAAAAAATCAAAATTTAACCGCAACAGAAAAATATGTCCACCCTACAGTTGTCCCAATCCAAAAAAAGTTTAAAAATTCCAGGAAAAAAACTTTCCACTTCACAAACTCAACTCAGCATGGGGAAAAGACGAGGCAGGCTGCGTTTTTAAAACCCTGCTTAATTTAAAAAGAAATGGGGGGTTTGGTTTTAAAATCCCCCCATGCTCAGTTCCCCGTAAGTAATGGGGGTAGTGCAAAGTCCTTAGGTTGGCCCTCAAATTTGCAATTAAAGGCTTACGGCTTGCGGTTTCGTTTTTGCGGCTGTGCTTTTCGCCTACGTTACATATGGGGGATGTTCGCTTTTCCTTTCGTTTTTGGGTTTTTAAAAATGTCTTTTCAAAGAACAGGGAAAAAGGGGGCTTTTTGGCCACTTTGCCCCCAAAAAATTGGCGGAAAGGGGCAAGTGGGGTTGAATTTGGTTTTAAAAAGCTGTTTTCTGTATGCCATTTATGTTTGTAACACAGACTGGGCGAAATCAGATAAACCAAAAAAGACCGACAGCAGGGAAAACAGAAAGGGCAGACACATAGTTAGATAGCAGACAGATAGACAGTTTTTTCTTCGTTTCCCGCTTTTTCTTTACAGAGCAAGATTTTTAAACAAAAGCATTAAAAATTTCCCCCTAACTTCTTGAAATCTCTCTCTTTCCCTCCCCTTCTCTCCCCTCCTCTCTTCTCTCTTCTCTATCTCTCTCTCTCCCCTCTCTCTCTTCTCCCCTCTCTCTCTCTTAAAGCATTCAAGTGTGCATGAGGGCATAATTCCCAAATTAGTCGATTAAGTCGGGCGTGCTTTGTTTCGTTTTTTTTAAATCCTTTGTTTAAAAATTTTTTTTAAACACACGGAAAAAAGCAGAGAGAGAGGGGGGAGGAGAGGGGGAGAGAGGAAAAAGTTTAGGGGAGGAGAGAGAGAAGAGGAGGGGAGAGAGAGGAAGGAAGAGGGGGCGCGGTCAGAAATCGCTTTACACACCCCATCCCTCAACCATACCTCCACCCTGGCCTGTCTGAGCTTAAACTGGGGAATATTGAAGAGAGAGGGAAGAGAAGGGTTGGAAGGCAAAGGGGGCGGTGGGGTGGTGGTGGACTGAGGAGGTCTAATTGAGAGAGAGACTTGTTGGTGTTTTCTCTCCATCATTTATTCATTCTCCTTCACTGAATGTCCTCCGCGGAGGCGTCATGTTCACGTTCTGGTCCATGACGCCTCTTTCTTCAGCTCTGAGTTCAGGCATGTTCGGAGGTTGAAACACACCTTTGATTACGTGTGTGTGTGTGTGTGTGTGGAGAGAGAGAGAGAGAGAGAGAGAGAGAGAGAGAGAGAGAGAGAGAGTGGGCGGGCGGGCGGGCGGGCGGGTAGGCACGCGCGTATTCGGACACCTCTCTCTCTCTCTCTCTCTCTCTCTCTCTCTCTCTCTCAAGCCTTCTCCATGGATTTTGCGTCAGCATTACGTCAAAACGGCTGCGCATCGGCCTGCCGTTAAAGATATGTTATTTACGTACACAGCTTCGTTTAGACTTCACATTGCCAAGCGTGAATACTCTCCAAATGAAAATAGAGCAATCGGCTTTGATTACATCCAGTCGAACTACTGAACCAATGCGGATGAAACTAACCGTAAGCCACGACTGCGCCATTTTCAGTTCATGTGGAGATTAGGATCCATGCGCGCGCGCGCGCGTGCGAGTGTGTGTGTGTGTGTGCGCGCGCGCGCGCTGCTACTGCTGCTGCTGCTTGAGAGCGGACGACGGCTGAAAGTGAAACAAGCGAAGTGGAAGTCGTGGTATATGGATGGAGAAGGAACAGTCCATGGCCGTGGGTGTGAAGTTTATTAGACATTGCGTATTTAATCTCTTGATTTCGGAGGGAATTAAAAGAACAACACTGCGAACACTGCTGCTGCAGTGCTGCGGATGAAGAGAGTGAGAGAGAGACCGACAGAGATAGAGAGAGAATCCGGAGGGGATTGCAGTGAGGGGGCGGCCGGGTAAAAATGCCAGCACTCGAATCTGTCCACCTCACACGGTCACACCTCCTCACGCCAGCCAACACAACAAACGTGTAGCTCAATTTGCACAACCTGTTCTCTCGACTTCTCTGGCCAAACATAGCTCCCTTGCACATTCAGGTCAGGTCTTTCTTTATGGGGAGAAAAAAAAAAGAAAAAAAAAGTTGCCAAGCCGTACAGTACTGTGCCCTAATTCCAAAGCAGGCCGAGGACAACACAAGGTTACTTGTCAACGGTCTTTTCGCCACGTTCCCCCGTCGGGACGGCTCAGGCAGTAAGGGACGGACGGGAAGGCAACTATGAGTGAACCTTAAGCTTCAGGTGAGGTGCACAGGTAATCTCATTTCCCCCCGAGTTCCCGCGGAACAAGGGCGAACTGTTTGGCAGTAGTGGTGGCTTTCTCAGCATTGTGGCTCTCTCTCTGGCTCAGCTAGCCCGGCCAAAGGAACGAATGCTGCCCCCGCAACAGCTTTGTTGCTGTTGTTGTCGACGGCCGGGTGCATTCCGTTAATTTGGTACAGCGCGTGAAAGGGGGGGGGGGGGGAGGCGGGCAGCTGATCTGATCAGGGGATTGTACACAGCGCCAGGGGCGGAGCAGTCCGGTCCGAAGAGATGGGTCCTGTTTCTTTTCATAGCGTTCGATTTAAAAGTTAAGTCCAACAATCTCATGATTTACGGAACAGTGAGCTGCTAAAAATTCAGTGTACCTAGGGTACGGCATTACGGATGACGAAGCCTATCCCTCCCCTTCTGCGGTCTTTACCTTCCCTGAACTGAACCAGGTAGCCATTTGGTGGACACAGGTGTACTCTGCACCCACGAGAGGTTCGAACTCAAACTGTCAACTCCACAGCCCAACGCCTTGACAATTTAACTACCGTCTACAGCGCTATTATATTCATTAGGGGTGGGGAAGGGGGCAGCAACGAACCACACATCCCTCACCCTCCCCTCCACCCTCCCTTTCCCGTGCTTGCATATTGTTAATATACTATAATGCACGACTCCAGAGATCCTAGTGCATGTCTGTGATCACTGATCAGGAGGCCATGTCTGTGATCACTGATCAGGAGGCCATGTCTGTCATCACTGATCAGGAGGCCATGTCTGTCATCACTGATCAGGAGGCCATGTCTGTCATCACTGATCAGGAGGCCATGTCTGTCATCACTGATCAGGAGGCCATGTCTGTCATCACTGATCAGGAGGCCATGTCTGTCATCACTGATCAGGAGGCCATGTCTGTCATCACTGATCAGGAGGCCATGTCTGTGATCACTGATCAGGAGGCCATGTCTGTGATCACTGATCAGGAGGCCATGTCTGTGATCACTGATCAGGAGGCCATGTCTGTGATCACTGATCAGGAGGCCATGTCTGTCATCACTGATCAGGAGGCCATGTCTGTCATCACTGATCAGGAGGCCATGTCTGTCATCACTGATCAGGAGGCCATGTCTGTGGTCACTGATCAGGAGGCCATGTCTGTCGTCACTGATCAGGAGGCCATGTCTGTGATCACTGATCAGGAGGCCATGTCTGTGATCACTGATCAGAAGGCCATGTCTGTGATCACTGATCAGGAGGCCATGTCTGTGGTCACTGATCAGAAGGCCATGTCTGTCGTCACTGATCAGGAGGCCATGTCTGTGGTCACTGATCAGGAGGCCATGTCTGTCATCACTGATCAGGAGGCCATGTCTGTCATCACTGATCAGAAGGCCATGTCTGTCATCACTGATCAGGAGGCCATGTCTGTCATCACTGATCAGGAGGCCATGTCTGTCATCACTGATCAGGAGGCCATGTCTGTGATCACTGATCAGGAGGCCATGTCTGTCATCACTGATCAGGAGGCCATGTCTGTGATCACTGATCAGGAGGCCATGTCTGTGATCACTGATCAGGAGGCCATGTCTGTCATCACTGATCAGGGGCCATGTCTGTCATCACTGATCAGGAGGCCATGTCTGTCATCACTGATCAGGAGGCCATGTCTGTCATCACTGATCAGGAGGCCAGGGTTTCTGGTCTACAGCTCTGCACGTGCAATCTGCGGCTACAGCGCATCTTTTGTTTCAGATGGAAGATGTTTTGTCAGCCTGCGAGCTGCTAAGATTTAGCTCGCACTCTGTGGTCGCTGTTACTCTTTCACGTCAGCTCTAATCCTTGGTCTCTTTATTTTGTAGTTCCTATCTTCATCTCGTGTTTTGCAGTTCTTGCCCTTACCCTCAAATTTGTCTCTGCCCCCCCCCCCCCCCCCCTCCCCCCTGTTTACTCGTTAACATTTCGATTTCGCAGCTAGTCTTTTAATCGCTTCACAGCTTGCAACTCTGGCCTTCACTCTGTTTATTCTTTGCCCGATCTGGTCTCTTTCCTCTCGACAATTCACAGCTGTTGTCTTTAACCTCTGAATGTTTTTTTTTTGTTGTTGTTGTTGTTTTTTTTGCCAGTCTGGTCTTTCATCTCAGCACTTGTGATCGGTCCAGCTTTAGCCTCTTCAGAGCTTGCCCATCTGATCTCTTGAATGCTCCGCTGATCTGGTCCGTTCCTTCTTGACACGTCGCCTGTCTGGCATTTCTGTCAGGATGCTTTGCCAACTCAGGCTTTTACGTCGTCGTCGTCGCCGTCGTCGTCGTCTTCTTCTTATTATTATTCTTATTCTTCTCTCTCTCTCTCTCCTCTCTCTCTCTCTCTCTCTCTCTCTCTCTCTCTCTCTCTCTCTCTCTCTCATGTTTTTTTGTTTGTTTGTTTTCCTTTGTCGATAGGGTATATTGCTTCCGGACAGTTTGCCGATTCATGCCTTCTGACAGAATGCCGATCAATCTCCTTATCCCTTAACTGTCTGCCACTGCATACTTCAGACTACCTGACACTCCGCTGTCCCAGTCATAGGCCTCAGTCTCCCTTAACAGTCTGCCACTGCATACTTCAGACTACCTGACACTCCGCGGTCTCGGTCATAGGCCTTAGTCTCTGTCTTGCAGTACCTAGGTTTAGTCGGGGGGCACTCGATAGATCCCCGTCTCAATAGATCCCCGTCTCGATGGATCCCCGTCTCGATGGATACCCGTCTCGATGGATCCCCGTCTCGATAGATCCCCGTCTCGATAGATTCCCATCTCAATGGATACCCGTCTCGATTGATCCCTGTCTTGATGGATCCTCGTAACTGTTTTTTTTCCCCCTTCAAATCTGATGAGCGATTTTTTTGTTAAAGATTTTCCTTCAACAATTATTCAACTTGTGCAGGCATTTTCCCGCCTTGTGTGGGGGATCGGTATGCTCCTTGTTCCTTTTAACTTGTTTTAGTATCGAGACGGGGATCTACCGAGACGGGGATCTATCGAGATGGGGATCTACCGAGACGGAAATCCGTCCACATGTAGTGGGGGATCTATCGAGACGGGGATCTATCGAGATGGGGATCTACTGAGACGGGGATCTATCGAGACGGAAATCCGTCCACATGTAATGGGGGATCTATCGAGACGGGGATCTATCGAGATGGGGATCTACCGAGACGGGGATCTATCGAGATGTACCCCTTAGTACCCATTGGTATTTTCCAAGCGGGTTTCCAGCTTTACTCCGGTTTTTCAGTCGTTTGGAGTCTTCCTCTTTTTCCTTCGTTCTTGTTCCTTCCGTCCTTAATTAACCCTGTCAGGTTGCGTTGTTTGCAGACCAACCGACCCTGAGAGGAATGGCGTGAGTGACCCTTCGTAACCTGTTAAGTTCCAAAAGGGAACAAAAATGATGACCACAAACAAACCTCATACGACACTATTTTTGTTCAATATTCAACTCGCTCATACATCACTCGCTAATCAATTGTCTCTCCAGATCTATCTGTCTGTCTGTCTCGGTCGGTCTGTCTGTCTATCTATCTATCTGTATCACACACACACACACACACACACACACACACACACACACACACACACACACACGTGCACGCACCGTGAATGTCAAAGAAAACATGTAACACAATCCGACAGTCGAAAGTTCATGCACGCCCCCCCCCCCTTCCCACACACACACCTAGTTCTCTCTCCACCCCTCCCCCCCTTCCCACACACACACCTAGTTCTCTCTCCACCCCTCCCCTCCACTTCCAACGCCACCCCCTTCCGACCCGCGTACAGCACGTTTTTCTCCTCACCTTCCACCCGACGTGTTCCATCTGTCATCATCACACCATCAAGGTTATTATTCACGTCGCCAACCGTCCACCTACCACCCACCACCGCCAC
>CM031608.1:7498887-7506387 GCA_018398815.1 Conus ventricosus
CGGAATCCCGTTCGCAATCGATTAAATAATAACGGCGGCCGTTCTGTCCTTCCAGTCAATCACATCATCGGTACTCCTCCTTCTACGCTCGCTGTGGCATCGTGCACGTTACAACATTGCTCTAATGGTATGATATCAGACCTACGAGGCAGATCATAACGATTAGGAAGTAAGCACGACCACTAAGATCTCACAAAAACATGTATTTGAGGAGTACTGCCGGTTGTCTTATCCTACTCATGGGAAGTTTTAGAGTGTGTTCCCATCTCTCTGTGTGACCCAAACTGACTCAAGACTCAATATATTTCATTCAAATCAGGCCTCAGCCCATCATGAATGGGAATGTGATCATGTAACTGAGTGAAGATATATAACTGATTCAAAGTACAAGCTACTGATGATATAAATGTATCCATGTACCTTTCAAGAAGTCACAACTAACACCTCTCATTTTAAGTCTTTTATACAAAAACAAAGAAAGATTAGGTACATCTTCAGGTTTGGTCGATGACATTAACAAATTCAATTTCAACGGTGACGGATGTCTATAATATTTAGGCTTAATTAACGTTTCGCGTATATGTTTAAGACCTGGGCAACAGAGAGCAAATTGAGAGAGAGAAAAGAGCGAGACAGACAGACAGACAGGCAAACAGACAGAGACAGACAGTGAGACAGAGACAGAGACAGAGAGAGAGGGGGGGGGGGGAGAAGAAGAAGAAGAAGAAGAAGAAGAAGAAGAAGAAACACAATCAAAAGTATTCCTTCTGTGGATGAAGATAGTAAGTGCACAAAAGTCGGTTTTAAAAACACATAAATGAATAAAACGAAATGGAAAAAGGCCAAGTCAGCACTGAACAGTTCGTGGTGGTTCGTACAATTTCCCACTGGCGGAATCACGTTGACCCTAACCTTACCTTTCGCTTTAAATTTAGAAGACACGTGACGACAAGGACGTTACCGAGATGATTGTTCAGAACATGTATCCTTTCTTCTTCTTCTTCTTCTTCTTAATTAAATCAACACTTAAAAGTTTTCCTCCTTCCCAGTGTTCTGCAGCTGTGTCTCTGTTAAAAGCCGCCATTGCTGACGAATTTCTTTGGTCTGCCTGTTGTGACAGGCGAATCATAAACACTGATTTGTTGTTCCACATACGTCGCTTTAGTTTGTAGATGTCGCTGGAAACAAAATGCAGTGAAAGTCAAGTCACGCGTCAGCTGACCTCCCCCGTCCGACCTAGTTGCCGCCGAGAAGGAGAGCTACTATTTCTGTCCCAATTGAGATAGTGTGTCCCTTTAACAAGGACATCTTTGCCATTTCCCTTGAAACGGGCATAGACAGGCGGGCGAGAGAAAGCGTACAACGTCGACTTACCTTGCCATGTTCATGCCCTTAGAAACAACACGCTTATTTCCCCCTCCCCTACCAAACTAAGGCCGATGATTACTTCTAATTTGTGCAGTTAGCTTGCTGGGTCTCAAGCAGCTGTCGGATATCTGCCACGTGGAACGATGACGGTTTGATGGAGCTATAAGCCAGGCTGCGCAACAGTAAGCCACCTTGTCACTGCCCGCTTCGAATGCTCTGCCACTGTTACTGAGGCTCCCACACCCAACCCGCCCTCATCCACATGGTATGGTCGACCTTGTCCATCACTACAAGCATGTAAACAAAAACAAGCCGGGTTGCCACTACGCTGTAAGCACGTTGCGGGTGTTCGCATGCTGAACATCCCATTTTATGTAGAGCAAACTCCATTTGTTTTCCAGAAAGCTGAAAACAGCAGTGAACTCTGGGAGTGTTACCACTGAAAGAACGATCACCCCTTCCGACTTCTCCTTGGCAGCCTCATACACACGTCGATATAATTTATGTTGCTAGTTTTGAACACTACGATCCACTTTGAAGTAACACCGTCATGCAGTTCTTTGCTCGTGGTGCTTGTTGGTAGAACTTGTGACCTTTACCTCACTTGAATCTCACACACAGCTGCCGCCAAGTTAAACGCCGCCATTCTGTCAAAAAGATATCTCAGCATGTTAGGACCCGACTTAAAAACAGACGCTGGTAAAAACATTTCCACAGCCGCACCTTTAAACGAGACAGCACATGTCGGACAGCTGTAATGTGATGATTATTCATGCTCGTTTCCTAATCCACTTACATTATTTTTTGGTTGCTGTGGTCACTAAACCTTAAAGTAACAAACTGAAAGAAAAATGATCTGGGTGTACTGCTGTTGTACTGATCTCTGACCCTAATGGCACCCTCACCCATCCTCTTTTCCCCTGAGCACCTCTCCCCCAACGTTCCCTCCAGGGACCGTTACCTCCGTTCAGGAATTATTGCCTATAACCAGAAGCAACGATCTTAGGTGCTGCAAACTAGCTTCAAAGTAAGCTGACCGTGGGCGGGATGTAAATCCGCCAGATAATAGGGACAAACAAATTACAAGACAAAACACAACGCGTTTCGACCTCAAAAGTCTTCTTCAGGCAAGAGAAACAACATTCAGGATTATGAAAACGAAGAACCACCTTGTGTCGAATTTGAGATGGTATGTGAATATTCCTTCTTCGTTTCCACTGTCCTGAACGCTGTTTATCTTGCCTGAACAAGACCTGAGAGGTCAAAACGCGTCGTATTTTGGGTTGTAATTTGGTTGTCCGTCTTATCTGGCGAATTTAATTTGCTTTTAAATTTGCTGTAAGCCATTCACTGAGGTAAGTGACAAACAGCCAACAGTCGAGCATAAAAACATTTCTCTCTCTCTCTCTCTCTCTCTCTCTCTCTCTAACGTGCTGCCCGCTGTTTCAGAGCCGGGAGAACAACGTGACCATCATGCTGGTGTCGGTGGTGATGGTGTTCATCGTGTGCCAGGTGCCCGCCCTCATTTACAACATGGCCTACGCCATCTCCATGAGCACGGTGACCACCTCGCCCGCCTGGCGCGTGCTGTCCACGGCGCGCAACTTCCTGGTGCACCTCAACTCCGCCGTCAACTTCATCCTGTACTGCGCCTGGGCCAGAAGTTCCGCCGCACCTTCGTGCGCACCTTCTGCCCCTGCATCGCCCGCCGGGCCCGCGACGGCTTCCACTCCTTCACCACCGCCAACCACGACGTGCGCAACGTCCACACCAGCAGCTCCACCAACGGCGCCGTCTACATCAAGCTCATGAAGGCCGGCAAAGCGGGCGGGGCGAAAGGAAGAGGGGGAGGAGGAGCTGGAAGCGGCGGCGGCGGTGGGGGAAGCGGTGACGCGGGGAAGGGGAAAGGGGGGCCGGGCAAGCAGCAGAACGGCAACAAGAAGAGCAGCCAGACGGACCTGAGCAAGGCGGCGGACCAGGACAGTGGCGTGGTGGTGCACAAGTACTCGCCGCGTGCCTCCGTGGACTCGAGCAACTGTGACAGCGCCCTGTACCTGACCTCCACGGGGCGGGGCAAGGCCAAGACGCGCGTCAGCGAGCGCTCGCTGCTGTCCAAGTCCTGCGACGACGTCTGACCCTCGTCCCACCCCCCCACCCCCCACCCCCAACTCGCTGGTGTGGTGCAGCGCGTGCTGGTTGTCACAGGTGTCCGTGGAGATCCTCACGGTCACCGTCCCCTCCCCCTCAGCCTTTCCAGGAACTTCCGCTTCTTCCGGTCAAGGTCAACCGCCGACGGTCCCTGTACGTCATCCTCCACCTCGTTTGAACCGTCTCGTGTGCCGTCATGATTTCCGTGAGAGTTTCTCCATGGAGGTGTTACTGCGTGCGGACATGTCTGGGGTGGTTTCAACTTCTCCGAGGTGGGACTGAGGCGATTCAGATCAACTGGACTGCCCGCTGGGTACGGACTACGTGTGTGCCTGTGTTGGCTTCAGCGTGTTCCTGTTGGGCCGGAACTGATTGACCTGTCTGGCCGGACTGACCACTGTGACGTAAACGTTATTCGAACGCTTTGTTATGTGATGTTAAAAGCTTGATATCTTGGAACCGCGACTGTTGTTAGTTCCTATTTGTGGTCAAATGTGGGTGACAGTGGGTGGTCTCCCTGTATGCAGACCACACGAAGGCACAGCTATGCTTGGTATGTGGTCTGACCTGGCTGGTTCAAAGTGACTGCTTCAACTGGCCAGGGACTGGCTTTGGTCATATCTGGTGACTGCTTCAACTGGCCAGGGACTGGCTTTGGTCATATCTGGTGACTGCTTCAACTGGCCAGGGACTGGCTTTGGTCATATCTGGTGACTGCTTCAACTGGCCAGGGACTGGCTTTGGTCATATCTGGTGACTGTGGGCCAAAGACAATAGAACCCTGGGCCACTGCTCGTGGGGACACTGTGAAGCGAAAGCACTGATTCATGGCGGTGACTTGCTGGAACCGGTTGAAAATAACGCTATCTTTGTGTTGTGAATGACGTGATATGATTTGCGTTTCTTTACGTGCTCGGAGGATGGGGCATAACGATAAGATTTGTATATTTCAGCTTGTGACAACAGCTCAAACTTGCACCTGACGGACACACATTTTCCGATTCGAAGCATCCCAATACGAAAAATAAAAAATAAAAAAAAGCTTAGTAGCACAATTTACCACCATTTTGTTTTCCTTTCATAGTAAAGAACATTTTTGTGTTGTTGTTGTTTTTTAATAAAGCCCTAAAAACGCCGTAGTGTTATTCAGGCAATACAACTCGAAATAAGAGTTTGGGGCGATGATGTGTATCACAAGTTCCATCATACATTGGCAAGAGCAAAAAAAAAAAAAAAAAAAAGAAAAGAACGTGTGAAACGTTTTCGCTTTCTTCACTACGGAGTTGCCTAAGCTAAACGTACTGTCTGAGCTAAAACTCGGACATGAACGATGTCCCTTCACCGCTTTCCATGTCTGACAGAAGACCCTGCAAACGACAAGGGTTATACAGTCAAAGAGGTCACACGATGGCAACAAACAGCCAAACCAAACGCACCTTCAAACAATGGACGTTACATACACTTGTCAAGCATGGTTATCTTCACGACAGTTCTGGTGGTCCACTGCCAGTCATACGGTTCCTGGAGGCCAAGGCTGCCAGTCCCGTGGTTCCCAACGGCTCGGAACCTAACTGCCTGCATCATGGAACCCGTCTAAGCTGCCGTTCACCCCAAGCCAGCCGTTACTCCGCTATCTCTCCATCCTCACCTTCACCACTTTCTTCCCACCTGACGATGCTTCACGAAAGACGCTTTTTCTTTTTTTTTTTCTTTTTTTTTTTCAAAACTTTGTGTGTTAAACTTTCATTTCGGCATTGTGAGGTGAATGTGAAATGCAGCCAAATTGTACGTGTGTGTAATAACCCGGAACTGTGGCTATGTCATGGATGTTCACTGATAATCGAGGCAATAAAATGCGGTGCAAAAAGTGTCTTCGCTGTCGGAGGCCCGCTCTCCCTTCCCTTTCATCTCTTGCAGCTTTCTCTTTATCGGCCAATTTTCTTGTTCAGATAAACAAAACATAGGAGTCAGAGAAAGAGGAAAGCCCGAAAATAGTCTTAACTACTAGAGGGTATCTGCCTCACGGACAGCTATTACCCGTCTTCTTTTCTGAAGAAGACACATTCATTGATCTCTATTTTTGTTTGTTGGCTTCACACACACACACACACATACACACACACACACACACACACACACACACACACACACACACACACACACACACACAGAGGCGCGACACACACACACATACGCACAAAGATACTTTTTTCAAGACATAGGCCCTTTTTTCCAGTACATTGTACAGCATTAATTAATGGTTGCAACTGATTTCTTTACATGATATCAGGGCCGTTCTCCCATCTCTTTACCTCTTTCAACAACTAAAAAAAAGCATATCAGATGGTACATCTTGGAATAAGATTTTCATGGAAACGTATGTAAAGTATGTCTGTCTGACGTCCTGTAAGCCTCGACGTTCTATAACAGCTAGTGAGAGATACATCACAAAGAATGCACCGTGAATCGTCTTCGCGTTTTTAAAGATCCGAGTGATTCTAAAAAGAGTGGTCTGTGTGTAACCAACACAAAACTATACTTCTTTCCGCCGCCAGTGGCGCATGGTAAAAACTAAGGTTTGGACGAATTTGTAAACATTAGTAGCAGAAAATAATTCCGAAAGTTTTCTGGGGAAACGGTGAAAGTAAACATTTCGAAACAGGTCCTATACTGGCCAACGGCTTTCGATTCACTGACCATTCGGATGGTGGCTGAAAAGGCCAGACGACGATGACCGCCGGGGAATGAGGTCAAGATGAACCAGTCAAGTCCACTGACCCCTGTCTCTCTAGAAACGACGAAACAAATAACAACGCTGGGACTGAGGGATGGAGGGTGGGGGCAGGATACAGGGCGTAGAGGAGGAAAGGAAGGGTGGAGTGAAGTGGGGTAAGTGGACGGTGGCAAGGGGAGGGGAGGGGGAGGTCAAGTACATAACTGTGTATTTCTTGTCCTGTCAGCTTCACGTCATTTCTTGGCAGCAACTCGATTTCCTGGACTGTCTAGGTCATTCCACGTGATGTGGAGGTATTTCCTCACATTCTGGTACGTATAAACTGAAAAAAAGGAAAATGATTATGATGCAAGTGCTGGTGCTGGTGAAGAAAATTTGTCAATAATCTTCGTGGCACCGTGGACTAAAAAAAAAAAAAAAAAAGCACCTATAACAGGTTTTACTTAGTCGCAGACGACAAAACACACCCCTGTCCACGCAACCCTAAACACTGGCAGCGGTAACCCATCAAATTACTCCAACGGCTGTTTCATCGCGGGGGGATCTCGCCACGGAGGCATAAAATTATGTCCAGACCCATTTCACTCTTGGCCACTGAGCCGTGAAGTTACCCATTGGGACAACCAGGCGTTTACCACTCTAGCAGAGAACCCCATCAAACCAGGTCACATTGTTTAAGAAATCACATCAGGTACCAATGACCTCTCCAAACCGACTCAGTCATACTCCAGTGACGTTGATAAAGTCTGTCACAGTGCCACACGATTAAGCGACACAACCGAATAATCAAATGATACAGAATGAGACACCTTCCCCCCACCCCACCCACCCAGATTGCCTGAACGACAAAAGAGAAAGGAAGTAGTAACACAAGACGGGTTCTCTGATAAAATACCACCAATGATCACAGCACTACAGAGCCACAGAATCCTTTGATGATCAAACCCATTCATGCCTTTGACCCGAGAGATGGCTCACCGACCCCCAGAATCTCATGAAAGACAAAGAAGAAACCTCACCGTCCATCTGTCATGGAGCCTCTCATCTGAACCCTGACATCTCACGGAACATGTGACGCGAAATGCGTCACATCATCACCAGACCTGTACCGCTGAGACCTTCGGCTATTGGACTCTTCCACAAGGAACCGACTGGAAGTCATCACTGTTGAATAGGACTCCTAACCAGGGCCGAGGATCTAGCCAAACAAGGTTTCTATCACAAGCATCAGTACGTGTGAGTGTAGAGGG
>CM031608.1:7511387-7513887 GCA_018398815.1 Conus ventricosus
GCCGTGTGGCCAGCGCGGTGAGGGGAGGAAGGGAAGAGAATGATGCAGGTGATGGAAACTGGATGCCGGGAAAGACGACCTTCCTCACATTCAGCTTTCACGCCTCCATCCACCAAGGGACGCCACTGGTGGGAGCCGGAGAATCACCATCCCGGGAGAGCCAAGAAGAAGAAAAAATAGAACCTGACACTACACTGACACCACGAGAACGACAACACGTGAAGATGGCCAGCAGTTAATGGCAGTTCCATGTTAGGGGTCAACAGGATCGGACCTCGCAACCTCTGACACAGAACTCGGTGTCCTGTCGCTCAGCCTCTCAGAGCCCCGAGCGACAGGAGTGCACTTCAGCCGCCCGTAAGTGAAAGAACAACAACGAAGTGTTTCTTTTGACAGAAAACAAGTGTTGACTGGTTACGTCTCTGAGCTGCACAGATAACAGGAGTAGTAATAGTGAAAAGCCTTGCCTGCTTGCTGAGACCTTGGGGTGCAGCTGACCATCTACAAAGAAAGCCAGCATCTTTGTTTGAATGGGTGGGAACGGCTGTTTGACAGGGAAAAAACATCCGAAGGCGCCAGTGGGACCCAGAGAGCGTAAAACAGGTCACTATCGTAAAATGGATGTTGAAATCAGATTTGTAACTCCAGATTCTTCTTTTTTTCCCCTTAAACCCCAAATCTTGTTACAAACATGGTGCTGGCAGGGCCACAACTTTGTATCAATGTTTAGAATCTAGAGTGGTCCAGACAGCGGACAGAATTTTTACCCTTTTCATTCCACAAACACAGTCGCAGCACCGTAAGTGAGCGACGATCTTTCATAACAGGGCATCCATTAAGACTAATTTCAGAATGAAAGGCAATAGTGAATGGCGTGCTACTGGGATCTAAAGCAAGAAGACCAAAAGAGAAAGAAATATTTTGTGCAGTCGTGAAAAACTGTATTTCACAGATATTGAACCAATCAATATCAGGAGAAGGGACTGCGGCAGGGAGTGGAGGGGAAGGGGGCGGGGGGGGGGGTGTTCTCAGTCCAGAACGCATGAAAAGAGTGGTTATGGGTATAAAAACGTTGAGATTTTTTAAAAATTGTAAATTAGGGGATCTTGCGTGAGAGATCCGAATACTGTCACATGGATAATGATCTACAAGAGAAGGCAAAGTAACTATTTTTTCGCAGCACGTCGCGAGACTGATCGCGACGCCCGACTTACCACTGGGCGACGTGGGGCGAAAATACTCGCGGCAGGTGATCTGTCATTCAGGACACGTCACCAGAATCATACCGACGGTCTTCTAAAAAAATAAACATGACCGAATTTCTCACAGAATGTTTGACCAGTGGCATCAGCGGACAGATTCAGTACTTCCTACGTCATATCATACCGGTCAGCAAGCTACTAACTGTCAATTTCACTGGTTAATTTGAAGAGAAAGCATCTTCAAGCACTCAATCAGTGCTCCTTGTTCGAAGTATGTCATTTTCCAATCAATCAAACACCCAACAAAATAATTATTTTGATTTTCAAAACATTTATCATCAAGAAAATGAAAGATAGTTCTATTTCACTGTACAAAATCAAAAGTCACTGTCGGTTTAAGGCTTTTAAGGAAAATTAATTAAAATGGTCAAAACCAGGTGCCCTAAGGGAATTTCAGTGCTGTGACTGCAGAACTGGGCACATAGAGCAGAACGAGGGTCTGTGTTGACAGTGGAGTTAAGACTGGCGTTGGAGAATACGAAGAATGAGAAAAACTTAGGGGAAAAATGGGTTTGGAGCAGAACTTTTTTTCTTTATCTTTTTGCCTGTGTGTGTGTGTGTGTGTGTGTGTGTGTGTGTGTGTGTTGTGTGTGTGTGTGTGTGTGTGTACGCGTGCACATGTGTGTATGTGTGAGTGTGGGTGTGCGCGGTGTTGTTTTGCGTGTGTGTGTGCGTGCGTGCGAGTGTGTGCGTGCGCGCACGCGTGTGTGTGTTTGTATCTGTGTGTCTGTGTGCGTTGTTGTTGTTTTGTTTTACGTCTTTCCACATAACGTGATATTAGACGGGGGAAAAAAAGATCGGGACCGGGAAAAAAAGGTTAATACAACGAGTCAAAATAATTAACTTATCTACATCTATAACACAAAAATAGAAAAACCACTTAATCACAGATTTAAAAAAAAAAAAAAAAAAAAAACCCACACACAAAAAACCCCAAACATATAACTCTTTTGTCTCATCTCACCACTGACTATTATCTATTATAGGTATTTGCCAATTGGACTTCTAGCTAAGCGCATAAAGAAAAGATATGTTTCACTTGCTGACAGGAAAACATTTTGAATAGGCTGTACAGACGTATTTGGAATGAATTTTTTCATTAAGTTACACAACAGAATATGATCATTTGATATGCTATGACCACATATACAATGTACATTTTTGACATACTTTGTCTTAAAACAATCCAATTTCCATCCACAGATCAAGGAACTTATCTGTCGTCTACGATAAATATT
>CM031608.1:7516387-7533887 GCA_018398815.1 Conus ventricosus
GACTCAGCACTTGAGGATCATTCCAACTCTGACTCTGTTTACTTCAAGGAGGTTCAAAGATTTGTTGACTGGTGCGATCACAACTATCTTGATCTGAATGTAACAAAAACGAAAGAAATGTTGATTGATTTTAGAAAGAATCCAAAAGTTGTACCACCGCTTTTTATCAAAGGTGCTGAAGTAGAACGTATTGAAGCATACAAATATTTAGGAACTTTTATAGATAATAAGCTGAATTTTAAATCCCATGTTGATTATGTCCACAAAAAATGTCAAACCAGATTATATTGTCTTCGCAAGCTGCGGTCATTTCATGTGAATACTGACATTCTTTGGACATTTTATTCATGCTTCTTGGAATCTGTTTTAACTTTCTCATTTATGTGTTGGTATGGTGGGCTGACTGTGAAGAGTAGGAATGTGCTTGAGAAAGTGGTGAACGTGGGAGGAAAAATTGTTGGTGGGAGACAAAAAGTCTGAGTGAGCTGTACAGGTGCCGTGTTGTTTGTAAAGTGAAGAAGATTGCGTGTGACCAGACTCACGTTCTTGCAAGTCAGTATGACCTTCTTCAGTCAGGACGAAGATATCGATCAGTTAAATGCAGAAGTGTCAGATTTAAACAAAGTTTTATTCCCCTGTCCATATTGATTTTCTTAACAGAGGTGATGTTTAATTGCTTTTTAGCTGTGGATTATTGTTACATTTTGTTTTATAAAGATACATAATTTAAGCTCAGATTGAGCATACTGTTGCATTTAGATAACAAATAGTTGTGTTATTTTAGTTTAAAATCTCATCTTAGAATTTATTGTCAAATGCGTTGTAGGAATGTAATTTTATATAGTATTATTCTTATATTATTTAGTCACCTTGAAATCCAAATTCTTTTATATGAATGTATGCCATATGTGACAAAATGGGTGATTTGACAAAATCATTGTTTATTTGCTGTGAATGTGTGTGACCACAAACTAATTTCTCGAACTGAGATAATAAAGTTTACTTGACTTGACTTGACTTGACGCTGGCCCTGGAAGCCACAACATGCAAGGTCCGCGGTTCCACCTTGGCACGGGGCAGTTATTTCTCTTCCCCCTCCGCTTCAGGTCGAGCAATGCTCCTAGTCTTTGAAATATCAAACCATAAACCGAAGGCTTGCGCACTTGACAGAAGGGGAGCTGTCTGTGTCAAAGTTCTACCGAAAAATGTACTTCATGTGTCAACAAAAACATGTGAATACTGACGAAATATAGATGGCGCAATGCTACGGCAACGCACGCTCCGCTGAGGAGAGCTGCACGAATTCAACAGGAAGGAAATTTAACGTGTGGCGACAAAAATACAAGTTCTTCTGCACCATTCTTTGATACACGACCATCAGACGACCGAGCCAGGAAGTCCGCCCAAAGCCTGTTCTCTTCACGTCTCCGCGCACGTCATCCGTAGACTGACGCGTTCCCCCCGTCAGGTCCGGCAGACGTCATCAATCACGTCATTCATTCCATCTCGGTCAGCAGCGCCGTGTTTCTCACGCCTCGTGTAGTCTCCCGTCTCCTGGGTGTGCCCATGCGGCTTGCAATAACTGCTCATTCCCGTTATCCCTCGTCGCACACATGTCCGTTTCATAGAGCTTGACGGGCTTTTCAATTCCTGTTACTTGATTCAACTCGGGCGAGACAGCGACTGGAAATGAAACTGCTGTACTGACTGGCTGATATAGGAGAGGAGATGTAAGGAGGCTCTGCAAATGGACAGATCGCCCTTCTTGATATTCATAATCTTTGGATGAAATTGTACTGGATAAAAGGTGTGTTAAGAGTGATGAGTATATACTGTCGTCAGAGAATTATGTAATATAAAAAAAAACTAATGTGCAAGATTGCCTGAACAACAGGTAGTACTAGACCGAGCTTTCCTCGGAGTAAGACTTGCTCACGTATGCGGACAAACGAACAATCTTCTCCGCTGGTTTTAGGGGGGGGGGGGGGGGGGGGGTGGGGGGGGGGGGGTTATCCATGCTCATTTAGTATTTTCACTTATACAGTTCGTTCCTGGTTGAACAGTACCTCGTGCAGAAGGTACCCAGGAGGGAGGGGAAGTTCCAAGTGCCAGCGACGCGGCAAGGCTGACTAGTCGTCATGCCGGCTGTTCATTGTGGACTTTAATTAATTAGCTGGCTTTTGGTGTACCAGTAGCGTGGAATAGTTATTAAAAATTGCATCGAAGTGCCGACGATTGGGGATTCTAGAGATTGTGACGTTGCATTAGCAGACGACGTCAATTAATGGAAAGCAGTCGCTATATAGACAACATCTCGTGGATTTCAATAATATACCGTTGCACTGGTGGAAGGTTTCAGGATTAAACTCAGTTTCACAGTCTTAATTACCAATCAGCAATAGGGTGCATTAATAACCATATCAATCCCGAGTGAACTTTGATTCATGTTGTGTCACGTACCTGTGAACATACTTCATCGTTTCGCGCAAGGTTGGTCACGACATATGTTACAAGATCTCACGAGCTGGCTGAGGGGTAGAGCAGCGAAGGGGCACGGCCACCTTGTCCACTGTTGTAACCACTCTCGGCGACTCGAGGAACGGACGCTCTCACAGGCATGGGGGGACCAGTGACGCGCACTATCAACAGAGCATGCTCTGCTATCAAGGACACGGATGGGATGAGGCGACTCAACGGTCTGTTTCTATGTCACCTTGCATTACTTTCCTGGAAAAACATCGCTCACTCAAGCATCCACGCAGAATACTCTCACACATCTAGTTAGAAGGCATGGAGAGAGAGAGAGAGAGAGAGAGAATGTGTGTGTGAGAGACAGTCAGACAGACAGAGAACATTGCTCACACTGCTTCACGGATAAGACTAATAGCTCACGCAAGCACCTACGTAAAAAAACAACAACTCCCACGCTCTTAAAAAGCATGGAGAGAGAGAGAGAGATAAGAGAGGGAGAAGAGGAGAGACAAACTACGAGAGTGAGAATGGGAGGGAAAGACAGAAAAACTGCGGATGACAGAGGACGGGGGAGGTTTGGGATTCAGTCGCATGATCTGCCCGTCGCACGATTTCACAAGCTCGCTATCTATACATTACACATGTGGACGGGGTAGGTGGAGGTGGGGGAAGGAGAGGGTAAGGGGAAAGGGGAGTGGCGACGGATGGTGATGAAACTGGTGTAGATTTATGTAACAGGCGTTAGGTCGGTGGCCTGCCAAACACACACCTACAACAGTTTCATAGACATCGTCGTCGCATACCACAACCCACAACCCCTTCTCGCTACTCCTCTCTCTCTCTCTCTCGAAACAGAACAAGGCAACGCTAATCCTACACTCTATCTACGTCTCCCGGCTGGTAGGTTCGGCGGTTGAAGACAGTACTTGCGTGGGTCCAAATGGCACCTCGGGCGTTTCTTTTTCTCTCCTTCCCCACTACACTTCACTCAGAGACTGACACCAACCACTACACACACACGCACAGTTATGTGACCGCAGAAGGAAACTCCAAGGACAGCTGGACAGCAGGTCTTCAGAGAACCCCGCCCCCCTCAGACAAGTGTTTTCGACCCTGACCTCTTTACACTCGAACGGTGGCTGGGCCATACGTATTCAGGTCATGACCCCCAGATGCCGTTCTACTGATACACTTTTCTTTCCTTTCTGGCGCTGCCGGGGTTCGACTTTTGGATGGGTGGGCGTCTCAAGGCGCGCCTTTCTAGTTGGATGGGTGGGCGTCTCAAGGCGCGCCTTTCTAGTTGGATGGGTGGGCGTCTCAAGGCGCGCCTTTCTAGTTGGATGGGTGGGCGTCTAGAGGCGCGCCTTTCTAGTTGGATGGGTGGGCGTCTCAAGGCGCGCCCTTCTAGTTGGATGGGTGGGCGTCTCAAGGCGCGCCTTTCTAGTTGGATGGGTGGGCGTCTCAAGGCGCGCCTTTCTAGTTGGATGGGTGGGCGTCTCAAGGCGCGCCTTTTTAGGCACCAGAGAGAGACACACACACACAGAGAAAGTGCGTGACTGGACTAACACGCACAAGGATGACATTCACGTCCTATATGCCTGAGGCTATTAAGGACTGGGTGGTTCCGGATCGAAGACCGTGGGGGGGGGGGGGGGGGGGGGGAGGTGCGAAAATGAATCCACACAGCGCTCTGCTATTTAGGCCACCCGCCTACGGCCAATCTTCTCCCACGCAGATAAGCCAAGGAGGCTGGCGGCTCACACACCCCGTGTCATGAGCTACGGGGCCTCCAGACCCTAAGCAGTCTATGAGGGGATTAAGTGGGCTTATGACGAAGGAAACATTGGTGGGAGGAAAAAAGAAAGATGGGCACAGGGGGTGGGCGGGAAGGGGACAGGATCTGTTCGTTTTTCCTTGGCGGTCTTTCTGGGCCCAAGAGTTAACACGCTGCGTGGTTCAAACCGTTCAGATCCGTGTTGCGGGCAAGAGGCACCTGTCAACGTGTCTCCAATGGAGGGTGTCAGCCGTCACAGGGTGTGTGTGTGTGTGTGTGTGTGTGTGTGTGTGTGTGTGTAAGTCTGTCTGTGTAAGTCTGTCTGTGTTGTGTGTCTGTGTATGATATGGGTCTCCCAACGTCCCCTCTCCTCGTCGATATATGACGACGATCACTTTGATGGTGATTGTGATGATGCTGGCGGTATGGTGCTGGTAGTGGCCATAATATTCGCCGCCGTGGACAGAAAAATTGTACCGACTCAGACAATGATTATATAGGCTTATAGAATCTCTGTTACTGTCAACACAAAACACACCCCTATCCATACTACAGCGTACTAACACTGACGCCAGTAATCCATTAAATTATACCAATGGCCGTCTTCACGCGGAGGAATCTCGCCACCGAGGCGTGAAATTACATCCAGACCCGTTTAAAACTTTGGCCGCTGTGCCGTGAAGTTACCTGTTTGGACAACCAGGCGTTCACCATTCTGGCATGGAATCCCATCAAGCCAGCTAATGATGTTGAGGAAATCACATCAGGTACCCACGACATCACCACGCAACACTCGATCATACTACAGTCCCCGGTCACACACTATTCACAGCCTGTTTATGTGTCTCACGATTCCATTACACAACCGAATAATTATAATCCAAAATCAGCGGGTCCTCTGTCTGCCCCCCTCCCCCCCCCCCCCCCCCCAACCCAACCACCCCCCAACCCCCTCCCCCCCCCCTCCGATGACGAAAGAGAGAAAGTGGAAGTAAAGAAAGAGCGCTTGGCCACACACACAAAAACAGCACACACACACACACACACACACACACACACACACACACACACACACACACACGCACACACACACACACACAGATCCCCACTGACACTGTACTTAAATACAACAGAATTCCTTCAATAACCAAACTGTTTCTACGTAAGGCCACATGTTGAAAGCTTGGCCGTGTCTGGAGTTGTACTGTCTTCGTCTGTCAGCAGAACAGCAACGAGTGGGTCTGCGCGCTGCACATGGCAGTTGCTTGACGGTGGCTTTTTTTTTTCCGCCGGTGGGCTCTACAGTCATGAGATATGGGCTGGTACACCCATGGGAACGCCCCCGTGGAGGCTCTGTCATGTCACATCCAGTGGCCATTACACAATGACATCTGTCAGGGAGCAGGTAAGTTCTTTGACGTCTTGATGGAATGCCCTGTGCGTGCCTGCACCCTGCGTAGACACACAGCAGGCTCCCAAGGGCGATGCAGGATTGCTCCCAGGTGGTTTGTTCAGCAGTCGAGGGCACAACAGAATTCCTTAGACATATCCAAACTGTTTCTACGAAGATCGACATACTTGCTCGCTCACCTTCAGGACCCCAGCAGAGAGACTCAAAGAACCACGTCTGCAGCGAGAGAAATCTCACTGTCCGTCTGCCATGGAATGTTTCATCTGATCGACGGACTCGTGCAATACGAGATGCATAGTCCATCGTAAACCCAAACAACTGGAGACCTGGTTATTGGCCTCGTCAACAAGGAACTGATCGGGTGTCATCACTGGTGAACAGGACTCGTACGCTGGGATATTGACGAATCAAACAAGGTTTCCATGGCAACCATCAGTATGTGTGTGGGAGGTTGGGAGAGAGGAGAGGGAGGCGAGGGTGGGGGTGAGGGGGAGGGGATGGGGGGGGGGGAAGAAAAGGGAAAGAAAGTGTGTGTGTGGAAGAGACAAGGCAAATGTTGACCACCATGACAGTATTTTTACAGGCCAATATTCACCGCCTGTTAGTTCTACCGCTCTGCTTATGAGGGCTGTAGATGTGGACTGGCCTTGAATACGACGCGTGTATATATGCGAAGCGCGTGCCTTTTATGTGTCTGCACGCACGTGCTGATGCGAGCGGCAGAACGATCGGCCCCTCCCTCACGGAAATATTGACGAAATGCTAACACTCGGACCAGTCGGTTCCAATAAGAAACACAGTGTCGGAACGACCAGCCCCTTCCAGCAAGCAGCGCTGCTTTGGTGCTGTGCTGTATTCTGGCCATGCCTCAGAGTGTTCGGCTGACACAGAAACTGGTCGGAGTTACAATTGTGTCTTGATGGTTGCGGAGTTTATTATTTCACTAGCCTTTTTACATCCCTTCTCGTCCGACTCTTCCAATCCATGTATTACACACGCACCACGCAAGCACGCGCACACACCACGCACACACACATACACTTATCATTTCCGTAAGAGTACAGTCGTTCGTTTTCTTTTCTCCCGTGCGACGTTTCTTGAAGAAATTACTGAAGTGTAAGAAAACGTCCTATCGAACATGGTTAAAGAAAATGAAGAATGAAAAAAAAGAAAATCCTAAATCCCCTTGTGACTGGATCAGCACTAAACGTTCACGAGTCACGTTCCATCCTTCCAGCGATTCTCGTTAAAAATCAGTTGTGTAGTTTCAGCGTGATCTGGCAGAAAGACGGGCAAAGGAACCGACCCTGAGAGAAGATTCCCACCTTGGAGGTGGAAACAGGTGGACATATCACACTGTTCACTTCACACTGTGTCAAAAACATTCCCTTCTCCATCCCTCCCCCATCTCATCCTCCTCGGACGGGGGGGGGGGGGAGGGGCGGGGGGGGGGGGACGGAAGAGCCCAGTGGTAGATCGCCGGACTCGTAATCTTGGTGATCCTCGAGTTGCGGGTTCGAGTCTCCGCCGGGCCGTTTCGGTACAGGGGGATTTTTCCCTCGGAGTTAACATTGGTTCTAATTCCATTTCCCATACAGTCCTTCGAATGAGACTATAAAGCGAGGTTCCGTGTATAAACGCACGCATAACATCTTGCACACACACGTAAAATCCCATCGTCAAGAAGAGAAGAGAAGGCCAGCTGGGCCGCTGGTATGGGTGACACGTTACACATGGCATGCACCTTCCCCGAAGGTGAAGTATGGCTGCCTTAATGGCGGGATACAAAAAAAAACTGTCATACACACAAAACTCCACTCCCATTGTTGGGTAGGTGGGATTAATCCTTGTCTGTCTATACAGGGAGTGTCAGCAGGAGTATCAGCCCGAGTATGTGAAGGGAAAAAATCATCTTCCTCTCCAGGACTTCCCCACGTCTTCTTTCCCCCTGTCCTGTCTCCATCCTACAGCAAAAACACCGAACGCTAGGTAAGACAGAGTGAACAAGGAGAATGACAATGACAGCGAGGACGACTATCCACTATCATTACTATGCCACTTTCATCAACATCGTCACCATTCGCACTATGGTTTTTTTTTCATCAGAATTTAATGTCCACACATTGTGGTTATTCTCGATCAAAGCGTTACTACACGGGGTTTTTTTCCAAATCTACCACCAAAGTGTGGCTGGTGAGTTTTTGCTTTGAAGCAGAATTGAAACAGCAGGACAACACGACCCTTTGTAGGAAGAGGGGAATGTTGTTTCAAGGGAAATGACGTTAGTCGTAGATATTTTGGGCGAATATAAATTTCAGGAGCGAAGACTTAATCTTCTGTCCTTTCAATGCAGAAAATAAAATGCAGTTTTCGTGTGTAATACGAATTTCCATAGTGAAGACTAAGAATGTGCTTTGAATGCAGAAAATGAAATGCAATTTTCCTCTCTCTCTCTCTCTGTGTGTGTGTGTGTGTGTGTGTGTGTGTGTGTGTGTGTGTGTGTGTGTGTGTGTGTGTGTGTGGTGTGTGTGTGCGCGTGTGTGCGCGCGCGCAAGCGCGCCCCCTTGTATATGTGTGCGTATGTGTGGGAAAGCCCGCCTCTTAAAGGGGGTGGGGTGAGTGGGAGGGGACGTTGTTTGTGTTTGTGTGTGCTTTTTTTTATTTCGTCACATACTTTCGAACACAAATGCTTACAAAATTTGAGAATTAATCTTTTTTTAAACCCATTTCAGAACGATGTTAAAAGCAAATGGACCATACCAATTATAAGTTGCGATTTGTTTTCTGACCAGTCATAACGTTACGTACGTCTGCACAAAAGCGCGCCACACACACACACACACACCACACACACACACCACACACACACAATACCACCACACACGCGCGCGCGCGCAAGCACGCACGCACGCACGCACAAACACACACACACACAAAACACACACAACACCACACACACACACACACACACACACAGAGTCTTCGATCGGTAACTGCAAAATTAACAATGAACAACAGTACGTTGGCGAGATGAGAAGGACATGAGAGACTCGCGGGTCACGGCTATGACATCCGGCACCCAGACAAACGCCAGACGATGGTCTCAAAACATTTCAACCAAGAGGGACACAGTCTGGAACACGTACGATGCACGGTCATCAAACAGATTAAGCCCACAGACCCCGAGGTCAGAAAGCGCAGAGAAAAGTTCTGGAGAAGAAGACTCCGCACTAACTATCCAGAAGGGATGAACGTATTTGACTAGTCTGATGGTCATCCTACGAACTGTTCTATTAAGACTCCGCACTAACTATCCAGAAGGGATGAACGTATTTGACCAGTCTGATGGTCATCCTACGAACTGTTCTATTAAGACTCCGCACTAACTATCCAGAAGGGATGAACGTATTTGACCAGTCTGATGGTCATCCTACGAATTGTTCTATTAAGACTCCGCACTAACTATCCAGAAGGGATGAACGTATTTGACAGTCTGATGGTCATCCTACGAACTGTTCTATTAAGACTCCGCACTAACTATCCAGAAGGGATGAACGTATTTTACAGTCTGATGGTCATCCTACGAACTGTTCTATTATCGTCCCGCCCCCTTTTCCTGCACTTGTCCATCCAAAACACGCTCACAATTTCCCCACCCCTCACTCCCACCACACCTCTCTTCCTCCCTCCCTCCTCTTCCTCCTCCTACTCCTCCCCCCATCCCTCCCTCCCTCCATCCATCCCTCCCTCCCTCCATCCCCTCTCTCTCCCTCCCTCCTCAATCCCTTCCCTCCTCCTCTTCCTTCTCCCTCTATCCTTCCCTCCACCCCCTCCTCCCTCCCTCTCTCCATCCCTCGCACCCTCCATCACCCCCCCCCCTCCCTCCATCTCTCCATCCCATACTCAACCAGTCTCCTGATGCCATCACACTGTGCCGTGACGTATTTTTATCTCTCCGCCTGTGACGTATTTTTATCTTTTGACGCGTACCATGATGACGTCTTTAGCAAATAAAATGGCAACTGATGAAGGGGCATCACAGCCCCGAAAGCTCTGGCCATGAATTCATTTCCAAACGTGGTGTTTGGTCTTGTTATACTAATTTCACATAATTTCAAAATTATGAAATATACTTTGTATGTGAATATGTTCTCTTTTTTCCGAAATGCAGTTCCATTTAACAAGCCGCTCCTCTGTATCTGCAACTATCACAGTACGCAAACATCAAGAAAGGCGACAAAGACATCACTACAGGGGTGTGCCACGGAAATCTTATCAACGTCTGGCATCAGCCAGCGCTGACTGGCATGTCTCAATATCACCAAAGAGACTGTATCGGAATAGATGCTTGAACTATAACAAATACTGGAAGAGATGCCAGACTTACAACGGAGAGTTGGCGATGGAGGAAAGAGAAGAAACTCTGGGATGTCACCCTGTGTCATCCACGTATACGATCAAAGCAAAGCTGAACCTAACAGAAAATATATCAAATCTGATCCGGCTTCCGCCAGCGTTCAAAGGCAACACAAAAACCGACACCGCAGTCCCTGTCTGTCATTGATTTTTGAAGTTCAATTCGGTGACTAGTAAACTGGATACATCTGACAGTAGTCCTGGAAAAGCAGGGGAGGGGGGGGGGGGGAGGTGGTGATTGTGGTGGCTGTCATGTGACAAAATCATCGACACTGAAGCCGTACACCAAAAAGCTATCAACTCCGCCGTCATACACGGAATGCTTCACACCAAAGTGTCTGCTTTTTTTTTCCCACCTCTTACTCTTCTGTTCTTACGAATGAAGGAGGCTGACCTGTGTCATGTCCACAAGCTCGTGTTTTGAGCCACTGGATGTCACAACGAGAAAAAACTGGTCTGTGTGTATGTATTTGACTCGACTGCCGTTTTCAGCTAATGAACGTCACAGCGGGAGAAAGTTGGATTGTGTATGCTTGACGAAACTTGGTTAGACCTGATGAGCGCCAAAACAGGGGGGGGGGGGGGGGGGGGGGGGGAGCAGGGCTGTACACACACACACACACCACACAGCCGGGAGCTCTGAAAACTGACAGCCAACATCTGGCATCTACCCCCCCCCCCTCCCCCTCCCCCATGACATGGCATTGACCCACAGCTCTCCACTGCAGCTTCTGGCAGGCAGAAATGGCGGTGAGTAAAGGAAGGAGTGTGAAAAAGGTTAGAACAGCTGACCCCTCCTCTCCCACTCCCACCAGCCTCCCTGTCAAGGCCCGACACTAATTACCGAACATCCGTGGGGCGTGCTAATGACTTCAGTCCACACACTGTCAAGTTCACGGATCGGGTCAAGGACGACTGTCCGTTCCGGCACGTGCAAACGTACTGCATCTCGAGGGTGTAGGCTTTTGCAAGCTCATCAGCCGCAGTGAACGGGTCACCACACACTCACTATCGCCACCTGGTCTTCAGAACGCAGTGGACTTCGGTTCTTTTCAATCCACATTTAAAATCTGGGAGTGAGGAAAGGAAGAAAAAGAAAGTTGGAGCCACAACTCCGATCAACTGGTACCAACCCTTCCATGTACACACACTCATGGCTAGATGGCAAAAACACATGGTACCAACCCTTCCATGTACACACACTCCATGGCTAGATGGCAAAAACAATGGTACCAACCCTTCCATGTACACACACTCCATGGCTAGATGGCAAAACACATGGTACCAACCCTTCCATGTACACACACTCCATGGCTAGATGGCAAAACACATGGTACCAACCCTTCCATGTACACACACTCCATGGCTAGATGGCAAAACACATGGTACCAACCCTTCATGTACACACACTCCATGGCTAGATGGCAAAACACATGGTACCAACCCTTCCATGTACACACACTCCATGGCTAGATGGCAAAACACATGGTACCAACCCTTCCATGTACACACAGTCCATGGCTAGATGGCAAAACACATGGTACCAACCCTTCCATGTACACACACTCCATGGCTAGATGGCAAAACACATGGTACCAAACCTTCCATGTACACACACTCCATGGCTAGATGGCAAAACACATGGTACCAACCCTTCCATGTACACACACTCCATGGCTAGATGGCAAAACACATGGTACCAACCCTTCCATGTACACACACTCCATGGCTAGATGGCAAAACACATGGTACCAACCCTTCCATGTACACACACTCCATGGCTAGATGGCAAAACACATGGTACCAACCCTTCCATGTACACACACTCCATGGCTAGATGGCAAAAACATGGTACCAACCCTTCCATGTACACACACTCCATGGCTAGATGGCAAAACACATGGTACCAACCCTTCCATGTACACACACTCCATGGCTAGATGGCAAAACACATGGTACCAACCCTTCCATGTACACACACTCCATGGCTAGATGGCAAAACACATGGTACCAACCCTTCCATGTACACACACTCCATGGCTAGATGGCAAAACACATGGTACCAACCCTTCCATGTACACACACTCCATGGCTAGATGGCAAAACACATGGTACCAACCCTTCCATGTACACACACTCCATGGCTAGATGGCAAAACACATGGTACCAACCCTTCCATGTACACACACTCCATGGCTAGATGGCAAAACACATGGTACCAACCTTTCATGTACACACACTCCATGGCTAGATGGCAAAACACATGGTACCAAACCCTTCCATGTACACACACTCCATGGCTAGATGGCAAAACACATGGTACCAAACCTTCCATGTACCACACTCCATGGCTAGATGGCAAAACACATGGTACCAACCCTTCCATGTACACACACTCCATGGCTAGATGGCAAAACACATGGTACCAACCCTTCCATGTACACACACTCCATGGCTAGATGGCAAAACACTGGTACCAAACCTTCCATGTACACACACTCCATGGCTAGATGGCAAAACACATGGTACCAAACCTTCCATGTACACACACTCCATGGCTAGATGGCAAAACACATGGTACCAACCCTTCCATGTACACACACTCCATGGCTAGATGGCAAAACACATGGTACCAACCCTTCCATGTACACACACTCCATGGCTAGATGGCAAAACACATGGTACCAACCCTTCCATGTACACACACTCCATGGCTAGATGGCAAAACACATGGTACCAAACCTTCCATGTACACACACTCCATGGCTAGATGGCAAAACACATGGTACCAACCCTTCCATGTACACACACTCCATGGCTAGATGGCAAAACACATGGTACCAACCTTCCATGTACACACACTCCATGGCTAGATGGCAAAACACATGGTACCAACCCTTCCATGTACACACACTCCATGGCTAGATGGCAAAACACATGGTACCAAACCTTCCATGTGCACACACTCCATGGCTAGATGGCAAAACACATGGTACCAACCCTTCCATGTACACACACTCCATGGCTAGATGGCAAAACACATGGTACCAACCCTTCCATGTACACACACTCCATGGCTAGATGGCAAAACACATGGTACCAAACCTTTCATATAAACTCTATTACATGGTCTATGCATGGCACCAACCATTCCATTTACAGTCTGGTCATGGCCAGATGGCCTAACGCATGGCACCAACCTTCCATTTACAGTCTGGTCAATGGCCAGGTGGCCTAACGCATGGCACCAACCCTTCCATTTACAGTCTGGTCAATGGCCAGATGGCCTAACGCATGGCACCAGCCCTTCCATTTACAGTCTGGTCAATGGCCAGATGGCCTAACGCATGGCACCAACCCTTCCATTTACAGTCTGGTCAATGGCAGATGGCCTAACGCATGGCACCAACCCTTCCATTTACAGTCTGGTCAATGGCCAGATGGCCTAACGCATGGCACCAACCCTTCCATTTACAGTCTGTTCAATGGCCAGATGGCCTAACGCATGGCACCAACCCTTTCATTTACAGTCTGTACAATGGCCAGATGGCCTAACGCATGGCACCAACCCTTTCATTTACAGTCTGTACAATGGCCAGATGGCCTAACGCATGGCACCAACCCTTCCATTTACAGTCTGTACAATGGCCAGATGGCCTAACGCATGGCACCAACCCTTTCATTTACAGTCTGTTCAATGGCCAGATGGCCTAACGCATGGCACCAACCCTTTCATTTACAGTCTGTTCAATGGCCAGATGGCCTAACGCATGGCACCAACCCTTTCATTTACAGTCTGTACAATGGCCAGATGGCCTAACGCATGGCACCAACCCTTCCATTTACAGTCTGTACAATGGCCAGATGGCCTAACGCATGGCACCAACCCTTTCAGGTAAATTCTATTCAATGGCCACATGGCCCTACTCAAGACACCAAAACTTCCATGTTAACTCTATTCACTGGCCAGAAAACTTTACATGTGGTACCAACCCTTCCATATATAACTCTATTCAATGGCCAAATGGCCATGCGCATGGTATTAACCCTTCCATGACTGGGTTTCGTGCGGGGATTCAACGCCCGCCGGCGTGTGCCGTGACCAAACAACAGGCACAGCAATGAAGACACCACACACCAGTTTGCAAAGAGACTGAAAAGTATCCGCAGTAAATCCTCGTAAACACTAAGTTATGAGAGCAAAAGCGCAGGATGAAGCCCATAGAGAGAAGTGAAGAGAGGGGTTAGAGACAGACAGTCAGTCAGACAGACAGACAGTCAGAGAGATCAATTAACTCTAAACAGCATGTAAAATTTCAGAACTGTAGAAATCCGCTCCTGTAGTGGGGGGGGGGGGGGGGGGGGATGTCAAGTGCGTGACAAAAATGAGATGCAAAGTAGTATTACAGTGGTTCCAGCTCAACAGCAGCGTTGCTGTTCACTGCTCTGAGACCTAACGTCTTTCCCCATTTCATTTTCTGGAACAGAATCACCGAGTTCTCAGTCAGACATCACTCCACGCCTTTCTCTGTGAGGATTCAAAGCAAAACTGCAACAGAGAAGGGGTCACAGAAAAATGGAAGCAGGAAGAAAAACAAAACGAAAACATAGGGTCACGTTGGAAGTATGTGAACATAGGGTCACGCTGGAAGCATGTTGGACATAGGGTCACGTTGGAAGTATGTGAACATAGGGTCACGTTGGAAGTATGTGAACATAGGGTCACGTTGGAAGTATGTGAACATAGGGTCACGTTGGAAGTATGTGAACATAGGGTCACGCTGGAAGTATGTGAACATAGGGTCACGTTGGAAGTATGTGAACATAGGGTCACGTTGGAAGTATGTGAACATAGGGTCACGTTGGAAGTATGTGAACATAGGGTCACGTTGGAAGTATGTGAACATAGGGTCACGTTGGAAGTATGTGAACATAGGGTCACGTTGGAAGTATGTGAACATAGGGTCACGCTGGAAGTATGTGAACATAGGGTCACGTTGGAAGTATGTGAACATAGGGTCACGGTGGAAGTATGTGAACATAGGGTCACGTTGGAAGTATGTGAACATAGGGTCACGTTGGAAGTATGTGAACATAGGGTCACGTTGGAAGTATGTGAACATAGGGTCACGTTGGAAGTATGTGAACATAGGGTCACGTTGGAAGTATGTGAGCTGAAGGGGGCGGGGGGTGGGTGAGATAAAGAGGGGGAATGTTTTGCTTACAACTCCATGCAGACCACAGTCCAGGAACAGCTCGTCCTTAAAAGCCTCAGGCTAACTGGACATTAATTTGACCATTCACGTGAACATTTGTCTTTGAGATAAACGCACAAACACACGCATCACGCCAGTGAATAGATCAGAGACCATTCACGTGAACATTTTGTGTGGAGAAAAATGCACAAGCACACGCATCACACCAGAGAGTAGATCAGCGACCGGACGCCAGCAACAACGAGGAGAGGGCTGCCAAGAAAAGGACTTTGATTTGGTCATCCCTGTCACAAGCACTGGCGCAGCACGGAAGAACTGTCACGGCTGATAGAAATTCACAGCCCAGATTTCTTGTCGTCACAGAATCTCCGTATTACATGACGAAGGCGAACCACGACTACCGAACAAAAAAAAAACAGAGCACTACGGAATTCTTTTCAGCCAAAACCAGGCCTTTACTCCTAAAGATTACAAGCCGTCACGGCATAAACGCATTAACGATAACGTAAGAACACACACACACACACTGTTTCCATAAAAAGCACTATTCGAGCACACACACAAACACACACAGCCAAGCCATTACAACTGAAGTTTCTTAGGCAGTCCACACACGCATCTGTTTAAGATGTTGGATACCATACATCTAGTGCATCACGGCACTCAAGACATCTTTTAACTACCGCTACAAGTGTGGCGTGCAGAGTACTGAAAGATTAGAAGCGTGGTCTGTTCAGCTTATGTTCCTGGATTTCTTGTATTTTTGTCCCTATTGCTCCTGGGAAAAAGGCACATGATTTTGTTGTTGTTGTTGTTGTTTTTTTGTTGTTGTTTTTTTTTTGCTGACAGAGACGCCGATTCGACCTTAAATCCTATCACACAGTATTGATGAGATCAAAGCACGAACAGCGATGGACACAATGAACCGAGGGTAACTGGATTTGGCTGAAACACATTCCACCGCGAAACACCGCTTGAGTGAAAGGATGCAGAACTGAAAATGATGTCGATCATATGTGTGTGGACAATGTCAACTCGCCCACCTATACAGCCTTCGCATGTGTCAGGTGGTGGAGATTCATGTGTATTGATCTGAAGTGATAGTGTGTGCATGTGCAGAGTCAGGTTCGCGAGTCAGTATGAAAGAGACAGACAGACAGACAGACAGACAGACAGACAGACACAGAGGGGGAGAGAGAAAGAGAGAGAGAGAGGGGGGGGGGATGAAATACGTGGAAGAGTCAGTGTTGTTGGAAAGAAGGAAAGAAAAGAAAATGAGTTTTCTTGTGGGTAATCCACAACTGAATGTGACGTTGTTCAAGTTTTCCGCATTTTTTCTAAAATAATTTTCTTTCAAATTTGATAGAACGAGTTTTATTTCCGGCAGCCCCTTAATGCTGTTTTCTTTAACGACACAGACATTAGCCTTTCTTCGGTGCAGCTGTCGCTCTAAAACTGAGATTGATGTGCACGTTGTACGACAACTGCAGTTGTTAATGTCTTTCTTTTCTTTTTGTCATTCTTTCTTTCTTTTTCCTTTTCATTAAATAAATACTTTCTTGCTTTTTGAAACTGAGAATACTACGCTACCAAAATATATGACATAGAGGCAACAGTGCTGAGAATACTACGCTACCAAAATATATGACATAGAGGCAACAGTGCTGAGAATACTACGCTACCAAAATATATGACATTGTGGCAACAGCGCTGAGAATACTACGCTACCAAAATATATGACATAGAGGTAACAGCGCTGAGAATACTACGCTACCAAATATATATGACATAAAGGCAACAGCGTGAGAATACTACGCTACCAAATTATATGACATAAAGGCAACAGTTCTCCATACAGGTGTGGGCAGACCTATGTCCGTCTTCGGCTAACAAATCGACGTCGTCCGGTGAATACTGGACAGTGAGTTTGGATCAGACACAGAGGCTGTGACTGACCAGAGGATGCCGTTTTCTGGGCCGAGCACGTACACAGGGGTCACAGTGTTTCTGCAGCACACCTGCATGTTTATGAAAGGACCGACCATTAAGACTGCACAGAATGTGTGGTAGATCTACAGTAGACAGTATACTGGTGCAAATACCGGTTCGCCAACAAAATACTGGTGAAAATTCCGTTACAAATGTCCGTACTGGTAACAACTTCAAGAGTGAAACCCTTTTTGTTTATGTCTAAGCACTGCCTCCGCACAA
>CM031608.1:7541387-7542554 GCA_018398815.1 Conus ventricosus
ATGCGGGTCGACGGGTCCTTCCATCACTGTTTCTTCCAGCGCTCCGGAAGGCTCCAGCGGTTGAGTGGGTTTGAAACAAGCCAGGGGCCGTATTCATGAACAGACTTTCAGGGTGGTTGGCGTGTGTGACAAGAATTGTGGAGGGAGCTCCAGTTAAATGGCGTGAGCGCTTGGGCTGAAGAGGTGCCTGTGTCCTGAGCACTTGGTAGTGGTGGATTTGCACCACTTAAACTCGCCCCTGTCTGTCTGTCTGTCTGTCTCTCTCTCTCTCTCTCTCTCTCTCTCTCTCTCTCTCTCTCTCTCTCTCTCTCTCTCTCTCTCTCTCTCTCTCTCTCTCTCTCTCTCTGCCAGCATTCAACTTTTAACAGTTAAGGGAAAGTCAGTTTCAAAGTGTGATGACTGCAAGGCGGAAATTGAAACAAACTTTAACCAACAACAAAAAAAGAAATAAAATAAACTACTGCGCTGGACAAAAGGGACAAAGTACAAAGACAAAACACGTCATTCGCTCCACCACTGTTTTGTCTCGTGATTTGTCTGTCCCTTTTGTGAGGCGGAACAGTATAGTTTTCTTTTTAAGTTAGGGGAAAGTTAAGGCAGGAAGAAGGAGAAAGGGATCGTCTCTGCTTTCTGTCATCATGCCTTGCTCGGAACCCTGTGACTCGCTGCAAGAGCACTGCCACCACGGCCGTTGGGGCTGGGGGGGGGGGGGGGGGGGACTTCAACCCGTCAGGATTGAGGTTACATTTCAGTGTTGGCGAGGTTATAGTGTCCGACCATCAGAGGCCAGAGTCACCCAATTGCTAGCGTTTCCATTGTCTGTTGAATTGCTCAAAACCCGATCAGGTCCCATCTGCTTTGGTTTCATACCCAGGTCGGTGTCTAAACCAAATGCTGAACGTTCAGAGCAAGATGGACAGTGCTCAGACAGACAAGAGAGAGAGAGAGAGGGGGGGGGGGTAGACAGATAGATCGACAGATAAGAAAGCAAAGGAAGGGGAGGGGGGGTGTAGATGCAGACAGCCAAACAATGACGGAGACAGACACACGCAGAGGGAGACACAGAGAGAGGAGAGGGAGAGGAGGGGGGAGAGACTGGAAACTGAGAATGGCGGGGAAAGAGAGGAGGAGGAAAGATGAAGTTGGAGAAGTGCGGAAGTTTTGATC
>CM031608.1:7542654-7562654 GCA_018398815.1 Conus ventricosus
CGTCCCTTGTATGAACTTCAGGCGCGCCGGGGCTGTTTCTTCCTCGCAAGGGGATCAGCTTACAGGTGACGACAGTGAGGCCACCTAGGGCGCCCGGAGGGTAACTGCTTCAACAGCTGGAAGCAATCAAGGCGTCTCGCCCTGCGTCCGCAGCACAGCACAACACCACATAAACCGGTTGAAGAAATCTTGAGGGAAAAAGCAATCTCACACTGATATTTTCCCTTAAACACACGTATTCAAATGAGAAAAAATCCGCTTCTGTTCACAGAAGCAATGCACGAAGCACCAGGCACTGTGTGGTCAATTCTACACGGGAAGAAAACTGAATAGATATAAACACGACCGGCAAATAAACAGTACGCAGCAGCTCGGGAAAAACACGTCCGCACCGGTCGGTGGCGGCACCGAGAGAGGAGAGAGAGAGAGAGAGAGAGAGAGGAGCGAGAGAGGAGAGAGAGAGAGAGGGTGGGCAGACAGACAGACAGACAGACAGAGAATGCATTATTCATATAGTTGGTTAATTTACCTCTTCATTTTACCGAGTCTTAACACCCGCTAACACCCCCCCCCCCCCCCCCCCCGCCCCCACCCCCATCCCACCACGAACGAAAAAGGAACAATTCTGACGACGAACAAGGGAGACAAACGAGGGAAGCGAACTGCGGCGACGACGACGAGCTCTCCGCGCTGCACAACGGGATGGACAGAAAACAGAACCTCCCCTCAGGACATGGGGGATCAAAGGGAGGGGGAGATAGCACCCTCTTGTCTTGTCTCTGACCTTTCTCTCTCTCTCTCTTGCTCTCTCACTTTCTCTCTCTCTCTCTCTCTCTCTCTCTCTCTCTCTCTCTCTTACTCTCACTTTTTTTCTCTCTCTCTCTCTCTTTCTCTCTCTTTCTCTCTCTCTCTTCCTGCCCATCCTTTACGGCTGTCCTCCCTTGCACGTCCTTCCTTCGCCATCCACAGACAGACAGACAGACAGACAGACAGACAGACAGACACACACACACACACACACCACACACACACACACACACACAACACACACACACACACACATATTCGCTGGCGCGTCCTCTCCCTCCGTCTCTCTCTCTTTCTGTATCTATGTCTGTCTGTCTGTTCTGTCTGTCTGTCTCTCTTATTTCTCTTTGTCTTCTTCATTTTTTGTAAACTTACACCGTCCCCCTATCCGAGTTCTCTCTTCTGTTGTCGTTGTCTGTCTATTTCTTTTAGTTTTTTCGCTCTCTTTTTCAAACTTACACGGTCCCCCCTTCGAGTATGCTCTTCTGTTTGTCTGTCGTTGTTGTCTTTTGTCTTTTGTCTGTTTGTCTGTCTGTCTGTCGTCTCTCTCTCTTCTCTCTCTCTTTCTCTTCCTTCTCTCTTCTCTCTCTCTCTCTTTTCTCTTCTGTCTCTCCACACATTGGGATCAGCTCCCTTTTGCGGCCCTTGTTGTGGGACAAAGAGTAGGTGATGTGTATTTGCTTTTATGTCTATAGATGAGGTGAGGGGGGGGGGGGGGAGGCGGGGGGGGGGGGGGGGGGGGGAGAGGGGGAGGGGGGGGGGGGGTGGGTGAGGGGGGAAAAAGGGGGGGGGGGGGTAGGGGGGGGGTAAAAAAAAGAGAAAAAAGAGAGAGGAGGGGGGGGGAGGGGGGGGGGGGGGGGGGGGGGGTGGAGGGGGGAGGGGGGGGGGGGGGGGGGGGGAGGGGGGGGGGGGGGTTGGTAAAGAAGGAGGGTTTCATCGAAAAAAAAGTTTCTATTTATCCGGGAATCGACATTCAAAAGGGGGGGAAAAAGAAAAAGTGAAAAAAATTTTTGGGAATATTGAAAAAGGGAAAAAAGGAATTTTTTAGGGGGTTTTCATTTTTGGCCTGTCACAAGCTACCCCCGACCCCTGGGCTAGTTTTTGGTTCCGCGCCAAAATGCCGTGTGCGGCAGGCCAAAATGAACTTTGGCAGGTGAAGGAGATTGTGTTTGGGGGAACCGTGATCTTTAAATGGGTTTTGAAAGTGCATTGGTTTCAATACACAGCCCCCCCCCCCCCCCCGCCCCTGATATTACAAGGTTAACAAAATAGGATAGTTTTTTCTTTTTTTATTCGGTTCCCAAAAAGGGAAAACCCCCCCCCCCCCACCTTCCCCACCCCTTTTTTTTTCTCTTCTTCCTTTAAACCGCAGTTTCTATGATTCACCTCCGAGACCGCACAGCACAAATTTTGCGTTATGAAAAGAGCATTCAAACTCCTCTTTTTGGGGGTTTTTACCAAAAAGAAAAAAAAAAAAAAAAAAAAATCCCTTTTTAGATTCATAATGGTTTTAAAAAGCAGACAGCACAGCACAGTGGCCGAGGGTTAAGACCTTTTAAAGGGTCTGAAGTCATGGTTTGGAACCCCGATTTTTTTTTATTCGGCTTGACAGTCGCTGTGTCCCCGACGATGAAGGGCACCTGATTTAGTTCAGGGGAAAGGCTCAGGGGGGCGAGGGGGAAAGGGATGGTCCACCTTCCACCTCTGGTCCCAGACAATACGCACCCCTAAAGTGTACTGACCCCCACCCCAAACACGCTTCAGGCGAAAGCCTTTAATCTGGCTCGATACTGACTCCAGAACCAAGCAGGCTTCAGGCGAAGCCTTTAATCTGGCCCGATACTGACCCCAGAGCCAGCACGCTTCAGGCTAAGCCTTTAATCTGGCCCGATACAGACCCCAGAGCCAAGCAGGCTTCAGGCTAAGCCTTTAATCTGGCCCTATACATGACCCCAGACCAAGCACGCTTCAGGCGAAGCCTTTAATCTGGCCCGATACTACCCCCAAGCCAAGCACGCTTCAGGCGAAGCCTTAATCTGGCCCGATACTGACCCCAGAGCCAAGCACGCTTCAGGCGAAGCCTTTAATCTGGCCCGATACTGACCCAAAGCCAAGCACGCTTCAGGCTAAGCCTTTAATCGGCCCGATACTGACCCCCAAGCCAAGCATGCTTCAGGCTAAGCCTTTAATCTGGCCCGATACTGACCCCAGAAACCAAGCAGGCTTCAGGCTAAGCCTTTAATCTGGCCCGATACTGACCCCAGAGCCAAGCACGCTTCAGGCGAAAACCTTTAATCTGGCCCGATACTGACCCCAGAGCCAAGCACGCTTCAGGCTAAGCCTTTAATCTGGCCCGATACTGACCCCAAGCCAAGCACGCTTCAGGCGAAGCCTTTAATCTGGCCCGATACTGACCCCCAAGCCAAGCACGCTTAAGGCGAAGCCTTTAATCTGGCCCGATACTGACCCCAGAGCCAAGCAGGCTTCAGGCGAAGCCTTTAATCTGGCCCGATACTGACCCCCAAGCCAAGCAGGCTTCAGGCTAAGCCTTTAATCTGGCCCGATACTGACCCCAGAGCCAAGCAGGCTTCAGGCTAAGCCTTTAATCTGGCCCGATACTGACCCCAGAGCCAAGCACGCTTCAGGCGAAGCCTTAATCTGGCCCGATACTGACCCCAAGCCAAGCACGCTTCAGGCTAAGCCTTTAATCTGGCCCGATACTGACCCCCAAGCCAAGCACGCTTCAGGCTAAGCCTTTTAATCTGGCCCGATACTGACCCCAGAGCCAAGCAGGCTTCAGGCGAAGCCTTTAATCTGGCCCGATACTGACCCAGAGCCAAGCAGGCTTCAGGCGAAGCCTTTAATCTGGCCCGATACTGACCCCCAAGCCAAGCACGCTTCAGGCTAAGCCTTTAATCTGGCCCGATACTGACCCCCGAGCCAAGCAGGCTTCAGGCGAAGCCTTTAATCTGGCCCGGACTCCAATCTGGTATGGACGCTGCCCTTCGGCATTCAGCCTATAAAGAAAACAACAAAACAACAACAACAACAATATTTGGTTGTTTCATTCCCATCTTAATATGTTGTCGTTCTGGTAGTATTGGTGTCGTGCTAGACAGGCCTGTCCACCCTCACCTCCCTTAATTCACACACACACACACACACACACACACACACACACACACACACACACACACACACACACACACACACACACTCGTACTCTCTCTCTCTCTCTCTCTCACACACACACACACACACTCACTCACTCACACACACACACACACGCACGCACGCACGCACGCACGCACGCACGCACGCACGCACGCACGCACGCACGCACGCACGCACGCTCGCTCGCTCGCTCGCTCGCTCGCTCGCACGCACGCACGCACGCACGCACGCACACGTAGGTTGCTTATAATGGAATGCCAGATCCCTCATGGTGGGTGAGAACGTTAAACGTGAACGTAACGAGAACAACAACGACGACAACAACAACAACGACAACAACAAAAACAACAACAAAAACAACTGTATTAGGCCGCACGTTGCTGAAAAGAAGCCAAATGGCATGTAGAGACATGAAGCAGAGTGTAAAATAACGCTTTATTTAATACACAACAAAAACAAGAGAAGAGAGTGTAAAATAACGCTAATTTGATACACAAACCAAAACAGAGAAGAGAGTGTAAAATAACGCTAATTTGATACACAACACATAACAGAGAAGAGAGTGTAAAATAACGCTAATTTGATACACAACACAAACAGAGAAGAGAGTGTAAAATAACGCTAATTTGATACACAACAAAAAACAGAGAAGAGAGTGTAAAATAACGCTAATTTGATACACAACACAAAACAGAGAAGAGATGTAAAATAACCTAATTTGATACACAACACAAAACAGAGAAGAGAGTGTAAAATAACGCTAATTGATACACAACAAAACAGAGATAGAGTAAAATAACGCTAATTTGATACACAACACAAAACAAAAAGGAGTGTAAAATAACGGCTAATTTATCACAACACAAAACAGAGAAAGAGTGTAAAATACCGCTAATTTGATACACAACACAAAACAAGAAAGAGAGTGTAAAATAACGCTAATTTTGATACACAACACAAACCAAGAGAAGAGAGTGTAAAATTAACGCAATTTGATACACAACACACAAAACAGAGAAGAGAGTGTACAAAAAACGACTAATTATGATACACAACACATAACAGAGAAAGAAGTTAAAAATACCGGCCCTTTTTTTTAAAAAAATTTGATACACAACACAAAACTCAGAGAACAAAACCAACCAATCGAACAACAAACAAACAAACAAACAAACAAACAAACAAACAAGTGCAAAAGCACTTCCTCCCCGCAGTATTGTTTTTGGATTTCCTTTACCTAAAAATGTCCTGTAACGGCTGAATAATAGATATTTGTTGGCACATCCACGTGTCTTTCATTCTTCTTTCTTTTCTTTTATATTGTTTGTGTGTTAATAAATAAGCGTCACTTTTCCTTTGGTTTGGCCGTGTTACTCGTGTTTTGAGTGTCACAACAACTTAAGAGAAAGGACAAGGCGATTATTGATTATCTCTGAACCACCACACCCCTTCCCCCCTTTCCTCCTTCCCTCCCCCTCCCACCCTCCCCCACATACACAAACACTCATGAGAAAAAGACTGATGCAGAACTGGGTCGAAGAAATGTTCTTTAGAACTCAGTTACACACTATACTTTGGCATCTCTGCATTGAACGTTCTTCGAAAAAGGAAAGAAGATTGAGGAGGGTGCGGGAGTGGGGGTGGGGGTGTTGTGTGGCGGAGATATGGGTGGAAGTGTGTGTTGTGTGTGAGGGGGGGGATGTTGATTGCCGAAAACAACCCTGGCGGTCGTCACGGCGGGGGAAATAAGCATCCCTTATCTATGGCCATGTGAACACAGAGTAGACAAGTGAGTTAAAGAAAGAAAGAACAACGTTTTGCTGGTGTTGTGTGTGTGTGAGTGTGTGTGTTGTGTGTGTGTGTGTGTGTGTTGTGCCGTTGCGTGCGTGCTTGCGTGCGTGGATGAGTGCGTGAGTGTGTGTGTGTGTGTGTGTTGTGTGTTGAGTGTGTGTGTGTGCGTGGGCTGCGAGTGTTGTGTGTGTGTAGTGTTTGTGTGTGTGTGTGTGTGTGGTGTGTGTGTGGTGTTGGTGTGTGCGCGCAGCGCAGGCGCGCGCGCGAGTGTGGTGTGAGTGTATATGTGTGTGCGATGTGTGTGTGTGTGTGTGGTGTGTGTGTGTGTGTGTGGTGTTTGTGGGTCACCAGTGAGTGAGAGTGTGTGAGTGAGTGGTGTGGGTGCGAGTGATGAGTTTGTGAGTGTGCGAGAGAGACAGAGAGAAAGAGGGGAAAGAAATGAGACCGAGACAGAGAGAAAGAGAAGATAGAGAGAGAGAGCGAGAAGAGAGAGAGAGAGAGAGAGAGAGAGAGAGTCAAATCAAAGTCAAGTAAATCAAATTATCTTTATTTAGAGTTGAAGAATAACTTTACAGTCCTTGTTTTTTAATCCTGCCCTCAACGAGAGAGAGAGAGAGAGAGAGAGAGAGAGAAACGAACGAACGAACGAACGAAGCTTTTTATGAGGGATAAAGAATAAGCACAATACCGCTTTTTTACATCTTGCCCTCGATGAAGCAAAAAAAAATAAAATATGTGACTCAAAATCAACGAACCATCTAAATATGAAAAGAATATTAGCCTGAAATACAAAAGCATCTCAAAACTATGAGTCAACTTTTCACACACACACACACACAAACACACACACACACATCACACACTTCACACACAACACACAACACACACACAACACACACAAAAGAAAACAACTTCCAGCAAATAAAAAAAAATATATATATAAAAAAAAGAAGAAGAGAAATGAAGGACTCAATGAAAGGTGGACAGTGAAACGGTAAATTCCATGACAGAGTATAGAGAAGGGTAACGAAGATACAATGACATTCAAATACATTTAAACATCATTTGTACTTAATCCAAAAAACAATATTTTGAATTCGAATAAAGAAGTTATATGATTTCTCATTAGTCACACTATTTAGGCAGCGTAACATCAGATATAGAATATTTGTTTTTTTGAAAACGGTTTAACTAGAAATTACATAAATGAAGACACTAGGATCATTCCACCAACAACCACCTAGAGTAAATGATGCTAGATTTTAAAAAGATCATCCTCGTAGGGGTATCTAATCTTCTGACTTGCGAATCAGTTCGTTTTAAATTTATTTTTCAAATTGGTGGTGCTTGATTGACATTATCTTAAACAGAAAATTGCTTTGTTATAAGTGAGTTTCCAATTTAAGAAAAATGGTCCTAAACGTTATAATCAAGGGAGTTACAGTTGTAGATTTGAGAAAACGTGTTTCACTGCCCGTCTATGAAGACTGAAGAGTGGAATTAATACGTTATAACTGGCCGAATCCCACAATGTAAAGAGTAATTCCATAATAAGATTCAATTACAAGTTACAAACAGACTTACGACAATGTTGGTCTAAGAAATATTTTAGTTTTGAAAGCTGGCTGGTTAAATCTTTTTGAGACAGACGTTTGCAAAGCATTGTGACATGAGACGACCATGAAAAATATTGTCTACAATGACAACCAAGGACTTTTATGTTGATCAACTTCTTCAACTTTTCATTAATTATACTAAAGATAGGGATCATAGAAATATTGACCTTTTGTCTGTGGTTATTAATCAAGTACTTCGTTTTCTGAATGAAGACACAGTGATGAGTTCAGACCATATATTAATTGTTTATACTTTCTTGTAAAACTTGCATATACCATTTTCAATTCTGTTTATGACAATACAGTGTATGTGTGTCATCAGCGAACATTTCACAGAACTATCAATGAATAGAGGTAAATCGTTTATATATATGGAAAAGAATATAGTCCGAGTACTGACCCTTTGAGCACACCATGACAATGATAATGTAGGAGATACAGATTCCCTTACTGAGACCATTTTGCGTTCTACCGGAAAGATAAGGAAAGATAGGAGTTCTAACGAATCTCTGATAAGTTGTATACCTTAAGCTTTTAAGAAAAGATTGCGGTCAAAAACGTCAAAGCTTTCATAAAATCTACATGAGAACACCTGTAATTTTGTCGTTATTTTATATTAGTGAGCCAGTGATCAACTAGATTTGTCAGTGCTGGCTTGGCATCGAGTGATTAGCCCTAAAACCGGATTGGGGCTTGAATGAAATAAATTGAAACAATGAAGTGATCGAGAAATTTATTATTCAGATGGTTTCCAATGTTTAAACGCAACAGACAGATATAGAAAGCCTGTATTTAGACGATCGTGTGATTCACCTGTTTTGTAGATCGGCATTACACTAGCAATTTTAAAAAAGCCTTGGGGAACTGATTTTTAGCAAAATTGCAGAAGATTATATATATACTAAGTGTTTCAGCAATTACAGGGCTGACAGTTTGAGAATCTTCCGTCAATGCCATCAAGGCCAAAGTACTACTTTGCATTTAAGTGAAAAGAGCAATTATATACATCGTGTACAACATAACAACGGAATATCTAACTGTTTGTATAATTTTGGACGGACAAAAATTCAGAAGACATCTAAGATCGACATGTGAGGATCTGTTTTGTTTTTAGGTAAATGGGGCAATATTGCAGAAGAGGTGTGTTCAAACCATTTCAGCTGAACAACGGGCGGGGGGACAGCCGTTAGAATGTTTTATGCTAACTGATTGATAGCCTTCCAAACTGATTCGATGTCGTTTTTTAGAGTAAATAAGATCTTTAAATAGATCTTTTTCGCTGAGCGTTTAAAATAGTTAACAAGATTTTCTGTGTTTCAAAAATTTCTATATACGATTTCCTGATGCTAGAAGTGATTCTCTTAAATCCATGGATTTTTCTATATCAACACTTGTACTCCCAAGGCTTTTTTAGGGTACTTTTGACACGAATTGTTTTAATGGAGCGTGCTTATTGGAAACATTGAGAAAAGTTGTGATACCAAACTTCTAATGCTTCATCGGAATAGTGAACTGATACACAGAGAAATTGAAGAAATTCAATCATAATCTGTAAGAACAATTCATTATTCAAGCCTAAAAGTTTCTTACTGATAACTTGGATGATTTTAGGGATTTTAACGCCTCGTTTGGACAAGTGAAACAGACAGGGATGATCGCTGCATCAAAAACTGGTGAACATATTCTATTATGGTACAACAGTAATTGTGTAAACACGGTCAATGAGATTTGGGAAAGTAGCAGTGATTCTGTTGGGCGGTGATGGTAGGAGGTCAGATTAAAAAGAGTGTAGTTTGAATCCAGGAATTTTGTTTTTCGCTTTCAAGAGATCAATGTTAATATCGACCAGTAAAAAAATTTCGTTTGAGAGTAGGACGCCTCCACCATCATTAAGTAAGTTTTTATCTATCCAGTCCAGCAGTTCCGCTGGTTTCTGTAAATAAACCTTAGAGATCGTTTGGAAGTTTTAAACTGTAAACTCTATCCATAGTGATTTCTATAAGATATTTTTCGAGCGAATCGGCGCTGATTAAATTTATAGATTCTGAACATAAACAAGTAACCTGTTTCTCTTGGTCGTTGAAGGGTCATTCGAATAAGTATAACCAGCAAAATAATTCTGCGTCAAAATAATGGTGTGTTAATCTTGTTTCCGCTAAACCAAATAAATGGAAAGCAATTACCATGATTAATAATACACGAGACACGTCGACATAACTTATTAATCAACTGTTTAATGTATCAGAAATCCAACCTTAAGGCCATCGCAGATGGCCAGACATCTTTCGTTCGCAACATCTTGACACAATAGCAAAGCAGGAATATAAATTGCATGAAAGAATCTAATACCAAATACCAACAAGGATAATTGTAGTAACCAAATAAATTAGTAACAAGTCAACAATGAGCAACAATTAACAGACACGAAAATCAAAAATATAAAAACAATAGAAAATGGAACGAATATTATATGCGAAGTTATTTAAGTTTAAAGAAAGATCAATGAAGGCCTAATAGCATCTAACAGTTAAGTAAGTCAACAGAACACACACACAGAAAAAATCCCAAAGCATCAAAACACAACAACAAACAAACAAACAAAAAAACAAAAAACCGTCTACTGTCTATCAGCTCTAGGAGCAACCGTACGAATTACTATGACAAAAGCCAAGAACAGTCATCTTGGTCCGCAAGTCTGAGTGCTCCTAAATTCATGGGCCATTCTAACATCGATCACAGACCTAATCCCTCACCAACCCCCATCCCATAACAAATATACACACTCGCGCGTGCCACTCTCTTAAAGCAACGCTTACCGATTATACTTAGTGACAAGAATATGACCACAATTCGGCACATCACAATCATCAGGGAAATAAAAAGGAAAATAGGGGCATTCAACACAATGTACAGTTTCATGACACATTTTGAAATCATCATTACAGCAAAAGTATGAAGAAAACATGATGACAATAAAATAATATACTTTAAGATTAGATAAGAAGAGAAAGAGGCTGCTGAGACAAAAGATGTGATGCCATTTTTCAATAATTGTTTTCAGCATAAGGTGAACAGGGTTGGAGTGCTGAAATTGGTCATTCCAGGTCCAGGCAGATCGGTTTGGTTGGGAGAGTGGATGTTACGTGCGGGGATTAGATGACAGAACGAATGTGAAGGAATGTTGTGACAGTTTTCTGCAGGGAGGGGTTACTATGGACAACGTGCATTGGAAGAAGGTTGCTACACCATGGCTGGGTCGGTCATGGTAAAAGTGTTTGGAAGGGTGACAGGTAAGATTGGGTGGTAAGGGGTCACATCTGAAATCCCAAGAACTGATCTCGAGGTAAAGGGGGGAAATGATGAAGTGGAAGAGGTCTGGGCGAAAATCTTCAAGGCTAAGTCATAGTTTGTGTGGTTCCTGACCCTGCTTGGGACAGATTTGAAAAATTAGAGTGATCGAATGAGCTGATTGGAGACTGACACGGGGTAAATTTAAATTGCCATCGTTGAGAATTTCTTTGCAGAGGCTTTTGGATGACTTACCTGATCAGGAGGAAAATGTTCAGCATGATGTCCATTTCGCCACAGCTTAAATTTGTTTGGCAAGCCTTCCATACCTCGAATTTTGGTGAATTGTATCACTAACAAAGTTTTTTCAAGCTGCAAAGTAGGGAATTTATCAAATAAGATAACTTCATGCCTGGTCACAAACCTTCTTTTAGATTCCTATTTGACGTAAAATGGAGTTGTTGAAGGAATGTTTGCCTCTGGCTGGTAGGATGGAGCTAAGACTCAACACGTACAGAAGGAACTTGTGTTTACATAAATAAGGAGTTTTTAGAACATGCTCTGACAGACACTGGACCTGATGGACATGAATTAATGCCAACATGGGTAATATAACTTTTTCACATTTTGAACAAACACCAGACAGAGAAGACACCAAGAATGAATATCTTCATGGACCCCAACTCCAGAACACAAATCTGACTGGTCTTTCATAACTAGGAATAAACGTTGGGATTAATAAACGTATTACAGATTCACAACGAGCTTACAGTCGTTTCGTTAGAAATGGCATACGACAAAGCGTGGCGATAAGGAGACGACTTGGACAACATCTGGCTGGTTCATATGAACGAGAGAGAGAGAGAGAGGATTCCTGAATGCCAAACGGAAGTATTGTCTTACACATAGCCCCCCTCCCCCCCCCCCACCCCTCCCCCCCCCAACAAGGTTGAAAAGAGTCATTTTTGCTCTAGAATGAGTCGTTTGTCTGACCACGCAAACTAACCACCGCAGCTATCACGTTACGTCCTACCTATCCACTCCTGAACGGAGAAAAGAACACTGTATGAAATGGAAGAGAAAAACTGTGAGAGGATTGGAGTGGAGAGAGAGAAGAGAGAGAGAGAGAGAGAGAGAGAGAGAGAGGGTAGGTAGGTTGGGTTGAGGTGTGGTGGGGATGGGGGGGGTCTCTGGTAGATGTGGGAGAGTTCGCATCTTTAAAGCGATGAGGCCAATGCATCTTTCTACACTTCAAAATGCGGTTTTCCAGTGTAGGGATAGACTGAGCACATAATTTTTTTTTATAAAAGGACTGTAACCGCCAAACATTGAAAAACGAATCACAACAAGACAAAACACACGTGTTTCGACCTCTTAGGTTCTTCTTCAGGGAGATAAACAACACTCAGACAACGGAAATAAGAACGACAATCACTACTCATTTCGTCAAATTCGGTGCAAGATGGGCTTGAAATTGAACGAGGGCCTGTGGGGAAGGAGACGATGCGAGTTTGAAATAGAGTGAAGATGATAATAGTAAAACTGATAGCAATGAAAATAAAATAATGAAAGATGATGAAAATATTCAAAAAGTAACAGAGGTTTACTACCACTTAAAGTCAATAAGATTTTGATAGAACGGTATGGGAGATATTAAGGATCCCGCAAGTCACGCATCAAAATCACGCACCAGTTTTGTTGTTGTTGTTTTGTTTGCGATGTTGTGTTTGTCGTTTTTACTCGGGATTTTTGGTTTTGGGCGCGAAACCTCCATCAGAGCAAGCTTTGTTAAACAGGGAGCAACTCTCTCAAACATTCCCACAGACCTAAAAAGCAGATATAAAGACTTGAACAGAGAAGAAACAATCGATGACAACATTGTACACAAGCCCGGAAAATCTATGGAATCATATCTGGTTTGCTTATCATGACTGACCAGAAGAGCAGACGATAATAACTTTGTTCTGGCGAGGCTTTCCAAATATGGAACGGTCTTGTCTGCTTACCACGACTGACCAGAAGAGCAGACGATAATAGACTCGTTCTTGGCGAGACTTTCCAAATAGGGAACACGCGCGAGCATGCTGCACGGAAAGTGTCACCAAGTTTACGTGTGAAGAGCGTGCGCAGCAAGCGTCAAGAAATAGCGTGCACCTTGATGTAGCTACTGGCAGTGATTGTCTATTCGGACGCCTACGCCTTATGTGCGACGATTCCGTAGGATTGTCGGGTGTCCGGTCAAGGAGAATCACTACCAGGAGAAGCCACTGTGCATTCTGGCAAGAGGGAAATGATGGGGACCAGGAGAACTGATGGACCAGATCGACAGAACCTTGGTCTTTCAATGTGAAGCAGGTCGCAGACTTAGGGTGAATCGATTTCATTGAACCAATATTGCAAAAACTCTCGCCCGCAGATGTGGGTTAGTTAACGCGAACGACGCAATGTAAACTCTTCAAGATCTGTGTCTTGTATCATGCGTTCGAACGCTTAGTGGAGGGTCACGAATGCTATGGATTCGAATGAAGAAGGAGTAGTAACGGAGTTCACGTATGTGCAAATGGTAACCGTCCTGCAATGTCTTGAGATGACTCTGAACAGCTGGAGAGCTTGGGGTGTGGTGTGACTGCACCCAGTGAAAAATGACCTGAATTTGCATGCGTTAAAATCCGTTCTGTCCTCCGAGAAGAGAAGGCAATATTGTGTGTTGGTGGGATAGATCTACACACACACACACACACACACACACACACACACACACACACAACACACACACACACACACACACACACACATACACACAGACAGACAGACAGACAGACAGACACACAACATAACGCACACCCACCCCCACGCACACACCCACACATACAAAGACACACAGAGCAAACAAACAAACAAACAAAAACGAGGAGAAACAACCGTGTATGCTTGTCTCTAGAGACATACCCTACGACAGAAATAGCCACCTTAATGATGGATGGAAAAAAAAGGTACATCAGCCCAAATCTCACTAATGATCAACGTGGGAGTAGGCAGAAGAACACACGGCCCAAGAACAAGAACTGCTTGATGCCACGGGACTTGTCACCTGATATTCTATGTATGTCTATTGGCCTGAATTTCACCGACAATCCCAGCGCATGTTGTTTGTTTGTTGCGACAATGATTACCTGAATTAAGCAAACGACGTACGTGCAACGTAAAGATCGACATCCCCTCTCAGTGGAGGAGCAACGACATTACACCGAAAAAAGTAGGGTGAACCAACAATATTGTCACATGACACGTCACATTACACGTCAGGTGGCGCGTCACGTGTTCATGACACGTGGTGTATCGTTTCGCCTGGCCTCCCGGCGTGCTTCCCCTACATCACTTCCGCTGAACTTTTTTCTGGTGCCCCACAATGCCCACAATGTCTTTTAGCTGCAAGCTGAAACTTGATCACGTATGATAAATCTCTTCTTCGCAGTGCCCCCCTTCACCCTTCTCTCTCTCTCTCTTCACCATCACCCCCCCCCCCCATCACACACACACACACACACACACACACACACACACACACACACACACACACACACACACACACACCTTTCGCTACGGGTGAGAGTGCTTTGGAAGGGAAATGGGGGCTGGGAGTGAAGGGTGTTCCAAAAGGCAGGAGAGCGTGGATGTGGAGAATGAGGTTGAACGCAAGGTGTTTTGCGCCCTGAGATGATCACTTCTAAGATTCTTATCACACACTGCTTTGTGTACATTTTGTGACCGAGCGAAACCGTGGATTTTTGTTTTGTTTTTGGGGACTTGGGTTTTAAAAAAACATTCACAACAGACATTTCAAGCCCAAAAACAGAAACCCATGCACTTCGTACGCACACACAAAACACACACAACACCCACACGCACACACACACACAAGGGGCCCCGCCCCCCACCCACCACGAACCACGCACGCACGCCCCCACGCACCGGGACGCAAAGCACACCCCACACCCCACACACACACCGCCCCGCGCCCCCCCTACATAAGCACACACATACACACAAAAATGCGCACACAAATTTAAAACCAAAACACAAACACCCCACACACACACAAAACACACCACCACACACAACCCCCTACCACCACCTTCCCCCGGGCACACACACACACACACACACACACACCCACACACACAGAAGAAAAAGAGAAAAAAGAGAGAGAAGAAGAGAGAGAAAGAAATAGAAAAAGAGAGAAAGAAAGAGAGAGAGAGAGAAAAGAGAAAGAAGAAGAGAGATGGATGGGTTTTTGGGGGGGGTTTGGGTTGGGAAATTTCTCCAAAAACAAAAGGAAATAAATAGAACCGACCTCCACGTTTTTGGTTTCCCTTTGAGGGCAAGAAGGAACTGAAGCGACAGGGGGGGGGGGGGGGGGGGGGGGGGGGGGGGGGGGGGGGGGCAATTATCGCACTCTGCACCGGGCTTTCCTTGGGTGCTTCCCATCCCGTTTTATTATTCGGCCCCTGACAATGTGGCTTGCTTGCTGGGAAAACACCTCGAAGTTTCTGATTTTCCCTTCCCATTGGGTTTAACTCGTCGGTTTTTCTCCACCCACTTTGCCATTTCTTTTTCCCCCCCCCCCCCCTCTCCCCCCCCCCCCATCCCTTAAACTCACAACTACCGCCCCCTCCCGCTCCTTCTCCCCTCTTTCTGCTCTGTCTGTTTGTCTCTTCCCTGTCTCTTTACCCACACCCAAAAAACACACACACACACACACACACCCACACACACACAACACACCACACACCCAAAACACCCACAAACCTGCACACAAACCACACATGCATGCACACGTACCAAAAAACGCCCTGCAAAACAGACACAGACACACACAAAACAAAAAACAACAACCGACAGACCAAAAACACACACACACACACCCACGCACGCACGCACCCCCACGCACGGCACGCACGCACGCACGCACCACCACCCAAGGGAACCCCACACCACAAAACACACACACCTCTCCTCTCTCCCTCCTTTTCCACGTTTTTGTGTTGTGTTTGTGTGTGTGTTTTGTGTGTGTGTGTGTGTGCGTGCGTGCGTGCGTGCGTCTTTCGTGCGTGCGTGCGTTTTGTGAGTTTTTTTTGTTTGTGTGTGGTGGTTTCCGTGCGCCCGGCCGGTTTTTGGGCGCGTTAGTGCGTGCGGCGCGGCCGCCGGCCGCCGCGCATGTGTGTGTTTTTTGTGGTTTGTGTGTGTGTGTTTTGTGTGTGTGTGTGTGTGTCTGTCTTCTTCCCGTGAAAAAATTTAAAGGGGCAAAGCTGCAAACAAACGGTGGGGTAGGTTTTTTTCCCTTTTTTAAACCCTTTTAAAGGGGGATGAAGACACCAAGGGGGGGAACGGAACGAATGGCCGGGGTCAGGAATTCAGCTTTCATCCACCCCTATAGACGACAACCGACACACACTCAAACCCGCAAAACACACACACACAAAGCAGGGACAAAACAGAGGGACACACAACAAAATACAGACCATACCCGAACCCAACAAAACACAGAAAAACACACACACCCCACACACACACCCCACAAAACACACACACACACACAAATGACACACACACACAAACACAAAACACCAAAACACACACACCACAACACACCCACACCCCACACAACACGCACGCACCAACACCACACACGGGCACACAGTCCACACCCACACACTGTAAAAAAAAAAATTTCCCCCACAGACGCAGACCCCATGTAGACATTTAAACCTTTTAATTTTACCCTCTCTCTCCCCTTTCCCCATTCCTCTCTCTCCCCTCCTCTCTCTCCCCCTCTCTCCTCTCTCTCCTTTTCCCCACCACACACAACACACACACACACACACACACACACCCACACACACAACACACACACCTTTCGCAAAGCGCGCAGGGGCCCCCGCCACAACACAAAAACACACACCACACACACACACACAACACACCCCACACACCCCCCCCATTACCCCCCTTTTCTCCTTTCCCTCTCCCTCTCTCTCTCTCTCCCTCCCCCCCCCCCCCCCCCCCCCCCCCACCTCCGACCCCCAAAAAGGGAAAACTCTTAATATTTCTCCTCAGCTTTGTCCTAAACGAAGGGGACTTTACGTGCGCGACTGAGACTCTTCCCTGATAAAGTGTTTTCTTGAAAAGAACCCAAAAAAAACGACTACAATAAAAACACTTTCTGCCACAGTCGCATCTTTTACGTTTCCCCAACGTACCCCAAAAATAATGGACCGAGGGGTAAAGGACGCCTCAAAAGGAGGAAGATAATATATCCTCCGCACCAAACCAAAACGACGGGGAAAGGGTGTGGCCAAAATGACCATGTGGGTTTTTTGGAAAGAAAACCCTAGGAGAGCCCGGCAAAATTAGAAAAAAGGGAGCAAAGGTGGTGGCTTTCTGGGTGAAGACTCGGGCCTTTTTTTTTTCTCCCCTCTCTCTCCCTTTTCTCTCTCCCTTTTCTCCTTCCTCTCTCCCCCTCTCCCTCTCCCTCCTCTCCCCTCTCTCTCTCCTCTCTCCTCACTTTTGAGTTGATTTTAAAAGTGGTGACGCCCCTGAAGTGGGCCCCTTTTCGTTCCCCGGGGTTTAAAAAAAACAATTTCTTTTTCTTATCTCTCTCTCCTCTCTCTCTCTCTCTCTCTCTCTCTCTTCTTTTCTCTGTCTATCTGTCTCTATCTGCTGTCCCGTCTGTTTGTCTTCTGTCCGTAGTCTAATTTTTCTGTCTGTCCTGTCTGTCCGGGCCCCTTTTCTCTCTCTCTCTCCTCCCCCAACACACACACACACACACACACACACACCCCACCCCACACACACACACAACACACACACACACACAAATTTTCCTGCAAAGTATTTTTTTTTTTCTTTTTTTACAAAAGGGCCTTTTAAATATTAGAATTTTTCACCCTTTTTGAAATTGGGCCCCCTAATTTACTTCTTTCGTTCAGTAATTTTTAAATTCAAAATAACTTCTGTTTTTTTTTTTTTTTTTTTTTTTTTCTTTTTCACACACCCCTTCTTAGGGGGCCCTTTGGGCCCATTAAAATTTAATACATCACTGAGCCCGAACTTCTCTCTCCCTCTCCCCTCTCCCTCTTCTCTCTCTCTCTCTCTACACACAACACACACACACACACCCCCACACACAAAACCCCCACACACACACACACACCCTCCCCCCCGTCCCCCTTCTGTCTCTCTCTGGGTCTCTTCCCGTCTTCTGTCTGTTTTCCCCCCCCTTTTCCCCCCCCCTTTTTTCCCCCCCCCCCTCCTTTTTCCCCCCCCCCAATTTTTTCCCCCGTTCTTTTCTCTTCCCCCCCTTTTGCCCCTTTTTCCCCCCCCCCCCCCTCTTTTCCCTCTCTCTCTCTCTCTCTCTCTCTCTCTCTTCTCCTCTCTCCACAGTCCCCACTCTCTCACTATGTACATACAGTCTGTCTTTAGTTCTTCTCTGTTGTTCTGTTTGTATGTCTGTCTGTCTCTGTCTCTCTCTGTCTGTCTCTCCCTCTCTGGCTGATGTTCAAAAAGCACGCCGGAATGCATGCAGTTTCTTCGTAAAAAGCTGTATTGCGCTCTCTGTCTCTGTCTGTCTGTCTGTCTCTGACTGGCTGGCTGGCTAGCTGTCTGTGTCTGTCTGTTTGTCTTTGTCTGTCTGTCTGTCCCCCCCCCCCTCCCCCGGTCCTTCTAAAATATTTACGTTGTGTTTGCAAGATGGACATTTTTACCTGTATCCTTTTCAGTGCAGACCCTACTCGGGCAATATTACACGTTAAAAAGATGACAATGCTTATCTAATATCTTCATCAATAAACCTGTCTGGACTCCCCTCTCCGTCTCTCTCTCTCTCTCTCTCTCTCTCTCTCTCTCTCTCTCTCTCTCTCTCTCTCTCTCTCTCTCTCTCTCTGTCCGTCCTCTTGACGAAAGATTCTTTCTGTTCGTGGTGTGGGTAAAGAAGAGGTGGTTTCATGTTTCATGCTATCGGGTGTCATCCTGGAGTTTCAGTTTCGTAACGAGTGTTCGTAGTAATCGTGGTATTTTGCATTCCAATATTTCAGTACAAGGGGCATTGGATTTCACCTCATTGGGTCTCTGTCTCTCTGTCTCTGTCTCTCCCACTCTCATTCTCTCTCTCTCTCTTGGGTTATTGAACAGCAGTGCTGACCACTCAGACCGAAAAGAAAAAAAAGAAGACTGTTCCATATCTTTTGATCTCCCTTGCATCCTTAAATGGATCCTGGGGCATAGGCTCAAAGATTGTCCCTTACATTTTATTCTGTTTACATAATGTTTTTAGTTTTTCAGCAATTTTTTTCCTCCCCACACTTTCGTTTTAGTTTCTACCTTCGCTGGCTGCTTTGGGGAGTGCTGTTGGATTCTTTTTTGAACCCTTGGTGGTGAGAACACCATAGAATTACGGAATGTGGTGTGTCTCTATTTGACGCCAAGAGCGCAGACACAATCAGCCGTGTCTCCCTGGTGAGTCCGATCCAGCGGACGAAAGGCCTAGGAGCAGGCAATACATATAAATCTGCCTTCGAGAGTGATTGTGATGGTTCCCCCATGCAGCTAGTGAAGGGTTTTCATATTTAAAACATATATTTTCCCATTTTCTTCACCTTCAATTTTTTTTTCTTTTCAAATCTTTGCCAAATCATTATTATAATGATGGAAGAATTGTTAACCTGCACTTGTTTTCCCCCGCTACTTAATTGTTCAGCATTCTCTCTCTCTCTGTCACTCTCTCCCGTTCCGTCCAAATGAGTTTTAAGGCCTCTGTGTGTGTGTGCTCGCGCTGTTGTACCACTGGTCACCTGTGCATGTCTGTGTGTGTCGTACGCAGGAAGCGAGGCCAGCAGTAAATGTGGCCAACGTATCCCCGATCAAGGGGAGGCGTTTTGGCCGAGTCCCCTATTATGATGCGTTCTTCATGTCCTTTCCTTTTCACCCCCCCCCCACCACCACCATCCCTCTTCTCCCTCCTCTACTCAAAGACCTTCCCTCCCCCTTCCCTTCCCGATTTTATCCGTAATGATTTTTTTTTGTTTTGACAACGCGGGCTTCGTTAAATTTCTGAGGCCGTTTTTTTTTCCCTTTGAGGTTCTCGTGCTGGCCTACAACTGCGTAACGGCCCGTAACACACGCCACAGATAGCGGAGAAAGCATCGGGCGCCATGCTGATTGTTTGCCCTGAAGCTCTGCTATCTCAAAGCGGGCAGACGCCCTCTCCTCGGCTTATCGGTGATGGACTGACGATGGTGTATGTGTGTCTACACAACATCCACGAGC
>CM031608.1:7567654-7575154 GCA_018398815.1 Conus ventricosus
TTTTTATTTTAAAGTTTCCGGTTTACCGATATGTTTTCTGCCAAAACTTCAACTCTTTTGTTTCCTCTCTCGTGTCGGCAATTGAACACTTTAATTTAATTCTAATATATATCGTGTTTTTTTTTTAAGGGGCCTTTAGGAATTGTTATTATCTTTTACAATTTTCTTTTTCTGTTTTGTCTCTGCAAGTGGACCCTTTCATTCTTCTCATATATATTGTATATAGGCGTTTTAGGGATTGTAATTAATTTTTACCATTTTTGGTAGCGTACCCTTTTGTTCTTTACGTGTGTAACAAATGCAGTCTGCGTAATCCCGTTTAGGTTGTCTGCCTGTATGTGTGTGTGTGTGTGTGGTGTGTGTGTGTGTGTGTGTGTGTGTGTGTGTGTGTGTGAGAGAGAGAGAGAGAAGAGAGAGAGAGAGAGAGAGAGGGAGTGGGAGAGAGAGAGAGAGAGAGAGAGAGAGGGAGAGAGAGAGCAGGTGTGTGTGTGTGTGTGTGTGTGTGTGTGTGTGTGTGTGTGTGTGTGTGTGTGTACACAGAAACTGAAAAGAGAAAACTCGTGAACGCGATCCCAGTGTGTGTGTGTGTGTGTGTGTGTGTGTGTGTGTGTGTGTGTGTGTGTGTGTGTATGTGTGTGTGTGCGTGCGTGCGCGCGCGCGTGCGCGTGCGTGCGTGCGTGCGTGTGTGCGTGCGTGCGTGCGTGCATGTGTGTGTGTGTGTGTGTGTGTGTGTGTGTGTGTGTGTGTGTGTGTGTGTGTGTGTGTGTTTCTTGATGTTGTTCTTGTTGTGTGTGTGTGCGTTTGCGCGTTTGTGTGGAATCATATTAAAATTATACTGATTGAGAAGTAAGAAATAAGCTTTAGAGCACACTCACACATACAACATAATATAATGGAAAAGAAATTAGGAAGAAAAAGACTGTCACGAAATGATGCATAAGGAAAGCAAACAAACAAACAAAGCAACGAAAACATCGAAAGCACCCAGATTCTATTACAATATGTAGAAATATTTTGTATGTCTTTCTGGCCTCTCTTTCTCTGTTTCTGTCTGTTATCTCTCTCTCTCTCTCTCTCTCTTCTCTCTCTCTCTCTCTCTCTCTCTCTCTCTCTCTCTTTGTCTCACGTACACACACACACACACACACACACACACACACACACACACACACACACACACACACACACAGATGCGTGTGTATGTGTGCGTGCATGCGTGCGTACATGCGTGCGAGCGCGCCCTCGGTGTGTTGTGTACGGAGCAAACTTTACGTTGGCATATCCTCACCAATAACAATCACTAACAATCAAACAATAACAATCACTAACAATCAAACAATAACAATCACTAACAATCAAACAATAACAATCACTAACAATCAAACAATAACAATCACTAACAATCAAACAATAACAATCACTAACAATCAAACAATAACAATCACTAACAATCAAACAATAACAATCACTAACAATCAAACAATAACAATCACTAACAATCAAACTGGACAGAACGATGCATTGCCATAGAGCCATTGCCCACATGATGTCACTCAACCTTAAAGGCCGTTATCCTTCAGTTGCCGTCAATGGTGTTTCAGTACCGAAGAGAAAATCACGTTTGATCAGTAGCAACTGTTGCTGTTTATGCTTATATCTTATTCTGTATAGGTTAGCAAGACTTTCTGGGTGTATCATTTTTTTAATGCTTATATCTTATTCTGTATAGGTTAGCAAGACTTTCTGGGTGTATCGTTTTTTTTTTAATGCTTATATCTATTATGTATAGGTTAGCAAGGCTTTTGGGTGTATCGTTTGACGCGAATTTAAGCCGGTGAAACGCAGGAAATCTGCAAGGTGAACAGCTGTCCTTGTCTCTGCGGCAACACTTGCCAATAGAGCTCAGCTGGTAGAGCGCTGACTCGGAATCTTGGTGATCCTGGGGTTGCGGGTTCAAATCTCCGCTGGGTCGTTTCGGTACAGGGAATTTTCCCCTCAGAGTTAACATTGCCCCATTTCCCAAAGAGTCCTTAGAATGAGACTATAAAACCGAGGTTCCGTGTGTGAACGCACGCATAACATTCTTGCACACACGTCAAATCCCATCACCAGCTTTCGGAAGAGAAGGCCAGTTGGGTCGTTGGTATGGATGACACATTACACATAGCATGCACCCTGCATGAAAAATGGAAAAGAATGAAGAAAATATGGAAATTGAGGGAAAGATGTTGACTGGACGACGCGGGAAACGACTGAACGAAGCGCCAGCTGGTAGCTCTTCAGTCGGCACTATTCCAGGTAGGGAGCCCATGTGTACATGAGAGTGTGGATTGTCAGCGCCTAGAACCTTTGGACCGCTTTGAAAAACGCTTTGAAAATGCTTTGACACAATTTGTTACCATAATTATACGAAAACAATAAAATTTTCGTTGCGGCCAAAATCAAATCAAGAAATGATGACGGGACAATCCAGATAAAGGGAGAGAAAGTTCACCCCAAAGGAAATCAAACAAAATGGGCTCCCCCGTCCCCACAGCCCCACTCCTCTGTATAGAGAGAGGGACCCGAGATTTTTTTTTCTATGCAGACACAAGTGTTTAAACCACGGAAAATGGAAAACCAGGACAAGACCAGGACAAGAAAAAGAAGAGAAAATATTATTTGGTATCTTTCGATCTTTCAAACATTTAACCACAGCGAGATTTTTTTTGGAGATAATTAATGGTAATGAAAAGACCACGGGGTTTGAAAAAGACTTCAGGGGTTGAAAAAGACCTTAGGGTTTGAAAAAAAGACCCTAGGGTTTGTAAAAGGTTCTAGGGTTTGAAAAAAACCTTAGGGTTTGAAAAAGATCCTAGGGTTTCTAAAAGACCTTAGGGTTTGAAAAAATCCTAGGAATTGTAAAAGATCCTAGGGTTTGAAAAAGACCTTAGGGTTTGAAAAAGATCCGAGGATTTGTAAAAGATCCTTTGGTTTGAAAAAGACCTTAGGATTGAAAAAGACCCCAGGGTTTGTAAAAGATCCTAGGGTTTGAAAAAGACCTTGGGGGTTGAAGAAGACCTTAAGGTTTGAAAAAGACCGTAGGGTTTGAAAAAGATCCTAGGCTTTGTGAAAAGATCCTAGGGTTTGTAAAAGACCTAGGGGTTTAGAAAAGACCTCAAGGTGTGAAAAAACCCTTAAGATACGAAAAAGATCCTAGAGTTTGGAGAAGCTTGTTGGTTGGAAAGGTGTCTCGCACTTCGTATTGCTCTTGTTCCTGGCCAGTTTTAGCTGTCAGTTTTTTGTTTTTTTTTAGCAGATCGTTTTTTGTTGTTGTTCTTTTACCTTCTCTCAGTCCCATAATTTTGTGTTTATGCACAGGCACAGTCTGTGTCCTCCTCCTCCGTTTCCATCTCCATGTATTCCACCCATCTTTTTGCTTTTGCCTTCGTCTTCATTATCTGGTGTTCAAGCACAGATTAAAGATCTGTTTTCGGACATTGTAAATTACCCTCCCTGTTTACGAGCAGTTTTTTTTTTTTTTAAGACTGGAAAGTCAGTGTTTTTTGTTGTTGTTTTTTTTGTCTGTGAGTGAGAGGTGTTGTGTGAATGCACACAATTAGGTAATACAAACGCAGGTATTGTGCTATATCTGTCTTGGCTGTCAATCACAAACGTCGATATTATTATTAACACTGTTAGCGGCCCCGTCGGACCCAGGGAAAGCTAATTGCAAAGGCAGTGGAGGCCGTTACGCCGTCCGGCTGTCACGTGCAGACAGATGATTTGGGCACAGGGCAGCCGACAGCTTTATTGCCTGGGATGTGCTGGTAAACATGGGACGTATTGTCGAGGCCGTGGCTTGTATTTATTGCTTGCAGCATGTATTGTGTCTGAGGCAGTATGCATGTATTGTCTCTGACGGTGCAACGTTTCTGACGTGATCTCCATCTCTATCTTTGTTCGTCTCGGCTGCCCGCCCCCTCCCCCCCCCCCCTCATCCAACCCCACCCCTCTCTCCCCACCGCTTTCTCACCCCCTCCCCCAACACTTCTCTGTCTGTCTGTCTGTCTGTTTTTCTCTGTGTTTATGTTGCTGCTTTTCGTTTTTACTTTTGAAATTCCAGAAAAAGATTCTTTACTCTCGCCACCCCCGCCCCACTCTCTGTCTCCCTCTCTCTTACTTCTTGCATCCTGTTTTTCTCTGTGTTTATGTTGATTGTTTTCCCTTTATACTTTGGAAATTCCAGAAAAATCTTAAAAGCTACTCTCTCTCTCTCTCTCTCTCTCTCTCTCTCTCTCTCTCTGTGTGTGTGTGTGTGTGTGTGTGTGTGTGTGTGTGTGTGTGTGCCAGTATCCTAGTTCTCGCTCCCTCTTTTTTCAGTGTCTGTGTTGATTTTTCCCCCTTTATTATTCCGAAATTCGAGAAAATTTTATAATCTAATCTCTCTCTCTCTGTCTCTGTCTGTCTGTCTGTCTGTCTGTCTGTCTGTCTGTCTGTCTGTCTGTCTCTTTCTCTCTCTCTCTCTCTCTCTCTCTCTCTCTCTCTCTCTCTCTCTCTCTCCGACCACCTCCCTCTGTTTCTTATTTAATTTCTTTCAACGCATCATAGATAACCTCAAGGGTACCCCAAACATAAATGTGTTGAAAATTCGCATTCCCAGTCAGCTTCGTCTTGATGACTGTTTTTTTTTTTGTGTGTGTGTGTGTGTGTCGGGTTTTGCTGCCACCCCCCCCCCCCTTTTTTTTTTTTTCTTCTCATATTTCCGCCATTTGCTCAGCTTCCTGAAGGTCTAAGGTTTCCGTCGTTTTGTTCCATTCCGCTCCTCACGCTCGGCCTTTGGGGAACGTGACAACGAAAGGCGTGGGACGATGCTAAGATGTCCAGCCGTCTTCGTCTCGATGGCTGTCTGTGTGGCGTCTCAGTGGCCTGCACACCATTCGGCCATTAGACCAGAGTGTGAAAGCTCCCACACAGGAGTGCGGTCAAGCTGGGCTTACTTCAATAAAACTAGTGGTGTCGTTCAGGGTGGGAGATTTCAAAGCGTCCAGCCATGTGTTATGTGATCCTCCTTGCTGAGAGAGAGAGAGAGAGAGAGAGAGAGAGAGAGAGAGAGAGAGAGAGAGAGAGAGCGAGCTAGGTGCATGATACTGAAAAGAACATCTAGCTGTGAAGGAAATTCGATGTTCCCAATGGGCTGTTGAAAGAAAAAAAAAAAGAAAAGAAAGGAAAAGGAAAGAAGGAAAGAAAGAAGGAAAGAGCTTCGACTGGCGTGCTCATATTTCTCTCTTTAATACCTGTTTTTTTTTCTCTCTTCACTTTGCAGATTGAGTCAAGACAAAAAAAAAGTCTGCAAATATTGAAGGATTGATTAGCTTCATTTGTTTTCCTTACTTTTCTTTTATTTAAGTTGATTAGTTTACATACAAGGGTGTGTAAAGAGAGAGAGAGAGAGAGAGAGAGAGAGAGAGAGAGAGAGAGAGAGAAGAGAGAGAGAGCTAGTACGCAAGAAAAATTAAAACAGTCAACGAATAAAATGGTCCCCATGAATTTTCTTCTTTAGAAACACGATGTTATTTCTTTGCCTTTCATTGCTCACGCAGAATGCAACGACTTGTGAGAATCTGCAGAGCTGATTTCGTCTGAATTTCACAACGTTTGCGTCCTTTTACTCGTTATCATAAGTCGCAGGTTGATTGAACTTTGTCACCTGCTGTCTCATGTCGAAAAGTTCACGGCACTTTGTCACGTGCTCACAAGTCGAAAGATCCTTGCACGTTTTCGTCAGGTCACAAGTCGAAAGTTCTGTGCATATTTTCACGTGCTCACAAGTCGAAAGATCCTGGCACGTTTTCATCAGGTCACAAGTCGAAAGTTCTGTGCATATTTTCACCTGCTCACAAGTCGAAAGATCCTGGCACGTTTTCATCAGGTCACAAGTCGAAAGTTCTGTGCATATTTTCACGTGCTCACAAGTCGAAAGATCCTGGCACGTTTTCATCAGGTCACAAGTCGAAAGTTCTGTGCATATTTTCACCTGCTCACAAGTCGTAAATGTTCAACTGCGCACAAATGGAAAGTTGATTCTACTTTTTCACCTTCTGACAAGCCGAATGTTCGTTGCATACCTTCACCTACTCACAGATGGCAAAGTGCAGTGCACTGTTCCCCGTGAGTCTAACGGACACTGTCCATTGCGTTTTGCGGGAATGGGAATTTTGGCGTTCCGAAGCGGAACTCGATAATGACAGCGGAAAAGAAGTGTTTGGGGGCAGTCGTGATTCGGACCGTCGTGATACAGCCGTTAGACAGGATGATTGTTCATGGTCAATGGGCCATTGTTTGGACCCAAATGCAGACCATTGCGGCGAGGGTGGGGGGGGGGGGGGGGGGGGGGGGGGGGGGGGGGGGGGGGGGGGGTAAGCACCTGCGCAGACGAGTTTGTGGCAGTCCGTGGGTGGACAAATCATTCCGTTGACCCCGTTAATGGCCATTGAGTGTCGAGGCCCCCTTCACACGCGCACTGTGTCGCCACCACTTGCTTATTAAGGGTTGACTCACACGGTACGGCGCTGTGTCCGTGTGACACATCCTTTAGAGGCCCACACAGTTCAGAAACGAACGATGAATGTTTCAAATATGCGTATCTTTTACGGAAGGTCACACGGTAAAATGCCTAAGACAAAAATGCTGCACGCTCGAGCCGTCGAATTCCATCGCCGACTGTTTTATCAGTGTACAGAGTTATCAATGAGATCCCCCTGCTCCGACCCTGATGACTGTTTCTTTGAGTCTTCGTTCGGGTTTGGTGTCCCCACTGTCCCCAACGGGTAATGAAACAACTCCGCCGAAACAAAAAGTAATCATGTTAAGAGTTCGAAGTAGGCCTGTCTGTTTTCTTGCGCCATTTGATCACTCACGCCACTGCCAGCTGCGCTGTTTATCGGCTCATGATGCGAAATGCACAGCACAACATGTACAACATGTATTTCGCCTGACTGGAAACGCGCGCCATTAAAGTAGAACACGGGCGATATAGCTTTGAAACCTAGGCAGAAAAGACAGGAAACCCCAAACTGCACGCTCGTTTCGAAGCAAAATGTTGTTGGGAGATTCCCGTGTGTTGCAGGCCTCAGATCCAACTGCCTATACTATTTTTATGCTTTTTTCCCCCCGTACCTGTACTCGTCAGCCTTTAATAACGCGTCTGGCACGTGGAGGGACATTTAGATCAAGTTAGAATCGGTCAGAGACGAGGCTTTGACCATTGAATGAGGAGTAGAAAGGAAACTTTTTCAAATTCTTGTCAGTTTAAAATGAAAAGAAATCACGTGTCATCCAGCTGAACTGTTCACTGACTCACGATATCCAGTTTCACGATTTTTCTTTTCTTTTTTTTTTCTCGTTATGTCAATTGAGCACACGTGCGAAACAGCTAGGAAATCTGTCCGGGTAGATGTTTCACTCCAGACACATGAAAATCAGCGGGTTGCGAAATGATGGCGGCACGAAGCACTCCTG
>CM031608.1:7580154-7582654 GCA_018398815.1 Conus ventricosus
GAGAGCAGGGCATGAAGGGCCACAGAATTTGAGACATTTTTTTTTTAATGCTGATCAATGGGAATGAGGATGATTAAGATGATGCTACGGATTTCCATGTCGGTCTGAGACTACATGACAGGGCTGTACTCTACGCTTGCTTTCATAATATATCCTGGCGTCAACCAGGCCCGAGAGATACAGGCACCTGCAGTGTTGGTCATGAAATTTGAGCAACACTCTCAGAAACGCATCCATTAAGTGGATGAAACTCGACTGTGTGGTCCCAGTCTTCCCAACTGAGTCCGCAGCAAACTCAACTCTGGGTAGGAGCCGGTCGGGGCAGAAAAAACTCACATGACTCTGATGGGATTCGAACCCACGACCTCCCAGCCGGGAGTCCGCGACGCTAACCACTTCGCCACGGCGGCTGGTCACAACGTAATGTTAGGGTGCCAACACACAGTTCAGGATTCTGAGACACAACGTAATGTTAGGGTGCCAACACACAGTTCAGGATTCTGAGACACAACGCAATGTTAGGGTGCCAACACAGTTCAGGATTCCTAGACACAACGCAATGTTAGGGTGCCAACACAGTTCAGGATTCCGAGACACAACGTAATGTTAGGGTGCCAACACACAGTTCAGGATTCCCAGACACAACGTAATGTTAGGGTGCCAACACACAGTTCAGGATTCTGAGACACAACGTAATGTTAGGGTGCCAACACACAGTTCAGGATTCTGAGACACAACGCAATGTTTGGGTGCCAACACACAGATCAGGGTTCTGAGACACAACGCAATGTTAAGGTTCCAACGTACAACGTAGTGTCTCTTAGTGTGGTGTTGTCTAGTTCCCCGACACTCGCTGTTCTGGGAAGGATATCCCCATCCGCTGGATCACCGAATTTGGGTGTGGACGATGCAGCTGAACGTAATCCTAACCGTGGAGCAGACGGATAGGATCCGGTTGTTTGGGGTGTTCGTAGCGTAACAAGACACTGCGGCCCTCAGTCCGTTTGAAACACGCTTACAGTTGGTTTCAAAGTCAGGTGACTGCAGGCGGACATTCAAAGAGATTGGAAAGAAAAATCGTTATTATTCCGCCTGACGAAACGGTCAGACTTGTGTGTCCCTTTTGTTCGGCGGAATAATAATGACTTCTCTTTTAAGCTGACAGTTGTCTGCTCCGACAGCATTGGTGGAGCAGCGCCTTCAGGATCACACACAGCCTTGTTTGCTTCCCTCCTCTCCCTTGTTGTGCCCGTGGGTTGTGCTCTTTCCCTTTAACGGTCTTCCGTTTGATTGGACTTTACGTTTGTGTTTTCCGCTGTGTGGGCTGACCTCTGCATCGCCCTTTCCTGTTGTTGAGCTCGGCGATTTTCATTGTTATTTGTTCATTAGCATCCCTCCTCCTACTTACCGGCTAAAACGCAGACAGGTTCCCACCCAGCGCAGACAGGCCATTCGTTGGCTCTTACCTTCTGCTGGTTAGACACGGTTGTTTGTCTTGCCAATCGAAGCCTTGTGGGTCGAAACTTGTAGCTATTCGTTTGTTCGCTACGTTCGTTGCGCGGTCTGCTGACACAATGTTATTCTCTTTTCCACGTGCATGCAATCCGGTTCCGGTGCATCACGCCACTGCACAACATGACCTTACCGTACCTGACTTGGATAAGAGCAGGCTGGGTGGCCTGGGTGGGTGTTCGTGCATCACGCCACTGAAGGCGGATTTCACCTTAATTCTTCCTAGCGACACGGGAGCATTACGTTTGTGATTCAAACTGATGTTTGGCAACAAGCGCACGTGTACACAACAAGAACTTAACGTTGCAGAAGTGAGAAAAGGTGAAACAATCGATCCCCACCCAGTGCTGCAAGCAATCCGGCGATACGAAAAGAGGGGTTGGGGGTGTTGAGGAAGGGACGGAAGGTACTAACAATGGATCCAAACGACAACACAGTATGGCCAGCACTGCTTTACAACCAGCACCTGTATTCTGAGTACCGCACGTGCCAGAATTCAGTGTTTCAGCAACAAATTCAACCTGTTCAAAAAACTCTACGCGTATTCCTTTGAATCTGACGAACCTTGAGCGACTGTGTCATGAATTAAGGACCTTTGATGGGATGCGTACATCACAGTTATGCACAGCAGACCTAGTGTCTGCCAATGCAGATTGTGTACATCTGTCTGCAGATTGTGTACATCTGTCTGCAGATTGTGTACATCTGTCTGCAGATTGTGTACATCTGTCCCGCGCCGCTGTGCACTGTCCGTGCCGCTCTCCACAGCGCGACTTCAGCACTGTTGTAATGTCGGAGTCCTCATTGTTCTCTGACAGTTTCAGTTTCATCGGGCGGACTTGTCCATACACGCTACACCCCATTCTGCGAAGCAGCCACGGACGGGACTACAGAGCACAGGGTTCCCAGCTTGATGTCTAAATCAATAGATGACTGTAGGAAGAAGATGTGAGCAGAGGGTCCCACGTGAGCAAGGCTCGGCGGATGC
>CM031608.1:7595154-7600154 GCA_018398815.1 Conus ventricosus
AGGTGTCCCCCTAATGTAAATCATGGATGTTGTGGTGAGGTGTCCCCCTAATGTAAATCATGGATGTTGTGGTGAGGTGTCCCTAATGTAAATCATGGATGTTGTGGTGAGGTGTCCCTTATATAAGTCATGGATGTTGTGGTGAGGTGTCCCCCTAATGTAAATCATGGATGTTGTGGTGAGGTGTCCCCCTAATGTAAATCATGGATGTTTTTGGTGAGGTGTCCCTAATGTAAATCACGGATGTTGTGGTGAGGTGTCCCCCTAATGTAAATCATGGATGTTGTGATGAGGTGTCCCTAATGTAAATCACGGATGTTGTGGTGAGGTGTCCCCCTAATGTAAATCATGGATGGTGTGGTGAGGTGTCCTAGTGTAAATCACGGATATTGTGGTGAGGTGTCTCTAATGTAAATCATGGATGTTGTGGTGAGGTGTCCCTAATGTACATCATGGATGTTGTGGTGAGGTGTCCCTAATGTACATCATGGATGTTGTGGTGAGGTGTTCCCCATAATGTAAACCATGGATGTTGTGGTGAGGGGTCCCTAATGTACATCATGGATGTTGTGGTGAGGTGTCCCTAATGTAAATCACAGATGTTGTGATGAGGTGTCCCTAATGTAAATCATGGATGTTGTGGTGAGGTGTCCCTAATGTAAATCACGGATGTTGTGGTGAGGTGTCCCAAATGTACATCATGGATGTTGTGGTGAGGTGTTCCCCATAATGTAAATCGTGGATGTTGTGGTGAGGTGTCCCTAATGTAAATCATGGATGTTGTGGTGAGGTGTCACTAATGTAAGTCATGGATGTTGTGGTGAGGCGTCCCTAATGTAAATCACGGATGTTGTGGTGAGGTGTCCCTAATGTAAATCATGGATGTTGTGGTGAGGTGTCCCTAATGTAAGTCACGGATGTTGTGGTGAGGTGTCCCTAATATAAGTCACGGATGTTGTAGTGAGGTGTCCCTAATGTAAATCACGGATGTTGTGGTGAGGTGTCCCTAATGTAAATCACGGATGCTGTGGTGAGGTGTCCCTAATGTACATCATGGATGTTGTGGTGAGTGAGGTGTCCCTAATGTAAATCATGGATGTTGTGGTGAGGTGTCCCTAATGTAAATCACGGATGTTGTGGTGAGGTGTCCCTAATGTAAATCACGGATGTTGTGGTGAGGTGTCCCTAATGTACATCATGGATGTTGTGGTGAGGTGTCCCTAATGTAAATCATGGATGTTGTGGTGAGGTGTCCCTAATGTAAATCACGGATGTTGTGGTGAGGTGTTTCTAATGTGAAATCGTGGATGTTTGTGTGAGGTGTCCCTAATGTAAATCATGGATGTTGTGGTGAGGTGTCCCCTAATGTAAATCATGGATGTTGTGATGAGGTGTCCCTAATGTAAATCATGGATGTTGTGGTGAGGCGTCCCTAATGTAAATCATGGATGTTGGTGAGGTGTCCCTAATGTAAATCATGGATGTTGTGGTGAGGTGTCCCTAATGTAAATCACGGATGTTGTGGTGAGGTGTCCCTAATGTAAGTCTATGAATGCTGTGGTGAGGTGTCCCTAATGTAAATCATGGATGTTGTGGTGAGGTGTCCCTAATGTAAATAATGGATGTTGTGGTGAGGTGTCCCCCTAATGTAAATCATGGATGTTGTGGTGTGTGTGTCTCTGGTGTAAATCATGGACCTTTTGGTGAGTTTCCCATAATGCAAATCATGGATGTGGTGGTGAGGTTGTCCCTAATGTAAATCACGGATGTTGTGGTGAGGTGTCCCTAATGTAAATCACGGATGTGTGGTGAGGTGTCCATAATGTAAATCATGGATGTTGTGGTGAAATGTCCATAATGTAAATCACGGATGTTGTGGTGAAGTGTCCCTAATGTAAATCATGGATGTTGTGGTGAGGTGTCCCTAATGTAAATCATGGATGTTGTGGTGAGGTGTCCCCCTAAATGTAAATCATGGATGTTGTGGTGTGGTGTCCTGGTGTAAATCATGGACCTTTTGGTGAGGTTTTCCCCATATGTAAATCATGAATGTTGTGGTAAGGTGTCCCTAATGTAAATCGTTGATGTTGTGGTGAAGTGTTCCTCATAATGTAAATCATGGATGTTGTGGTGAAGTGTTCCCTATAATGTAAATCATGGATGTTGTGGTGAAGTGTTCCCCATAATGTAAATCGTTGATGTTGTGGTGAAGTGTTCCCCATAATGTAAATCATGGATGTTGTGGTGAAGGGGTTCCCCATAATGTAAATCGTTGATGTTGTGGTGAAGTGTTCCCCATAATGTAAATCATGGATGTTGTGGTGAAGTGTTCACCATAATGTAAATCATGGATGTTGTGGTGAGGTGTTCCCCATAATGTAAATCGTTGATGTTGTGGTGAAGTGTTCCCATAATGTAAATCGTTGATGTTGTGGTGAAGTGTTCCCCATAATGTAAATCATGGATGTTGTGGTGAGGTGTTCCCCATAATGTAAATGGTGGATGTCGTGGTGAGGTGTTCCCCATAATGTAAATCATGGATGTTGTGGTGAGGTGTTCCCCGTAATGTAAATCATGGATGTTGTGGTGAAGTGTTCCCCATAATGTAAATGGTGGATGTTGTGGTGAGGTGTTCCCCATAATGTAAATTATGGATGTTGTGGTGAGGTGTTCCCCATAATGTAAATCATGGATGTTGTGGTGAGTGTTCCCCATAATGTAAATGGTGGATGTTGTGGTGAAGTGTTCCCATAATGTAAATGGTGGATGTTGTGGTGAGGTGTTCCCCATAATGTAAATCATGGATGTTTTGGTGAGGTGTTCCCCATAATGTAAATGGTGGATGTTGTGGTGAGGTGTTCCCCATAATGTAAATCATGGATGTTGTGGTGAAGTGTTCCCAATAATGTAAATGGTGGATGTTTGTGGTGAGGTGTTCCCCATAATGTAAATGGTGGATGTTGTGGTGAGGTGTTCCCCGTAATGTAAATGGTGGATGTTGTGATGAGGTGTCCCTAATGTAAATCATGGTTGTTGTGGTGAGTGATCCCCGTAATGTAAATCACGGATGTTGTGGTGAGATGTCCATAATGTAAATCACGGATGTTGTGATGAAGTGTCCATAATGTAAATCACGGATGTTGTGGTGAAGTGTCCATAATGTAAATCGCGGATGTTGTGGTGAAGTGTCCATAATGTAAATCACGGATGTTGTGGTGAGGTGTCCATAATGTAAATCATGGATGTTGTGGTGAAGTGTCCATAATGTAAATCACGGATGTTGTGGTGAAGTGTCCATAATGTAAATCATGGATATTGTGTGAAGTGTCCATAATGTAAATCACGGATGTTGTGGTGAAGTGTCCATAATGTAAATCACGGATGTTGTGGAGGTGTCCATAATGTAAATCATGGATGTTGTGGTGAAGTGTCCATAATGTAAATCACGGATGTTGTTGTGATGTGTCCATAATGTAAATCACGGATGTTGTGGTGAGTGTCCATAATGTAAATCACGGATGTTGTGGTGAAGTGTCCATAATGAAAATCACGGAGTGTGTGGTGAAGTGTTCCTAATGTAAATCACGGATGTTGTGGTGAGGTGTCCATAATGTAAATCATGGATGTTGTGGTGAATGTCCATAATGTAAATCATGGATGTTGTGGTGAAGTGTTCCTAATGTAATCACGGATGTTGTGGTGAGGTGTCCATAATGTAATCATGGATGTTGTGGTGAGTGTCCATAATGTAAATCACGGATGTGGTGGTGAGGTGTCATAATGTAAATCACGGATGCTGTGATAGGTGTTCCCATAATGTAATCACGGATGTTGTGGATAGTGTTCCCCATAATGTAATCACGGATGTTGAGTGAGATGTTTTTAATGTAAATCACGATCATGGTGAGTGTCCCAATGTAAGTCTGAAAGGTGGTGAGTGTCCCAATGTAAGTCTGTGAACGTTGGGGTGTTGTAAGGAGTGTTGTCCTAATGTAAGTCGTGACGTTGTGGTGAGGTGTCCCTAATGTAAGTCTGTGAACGTTTGGTGAGGTGTCCCTATGTAAGTCTGTGAACGTTGTGGTGAGGTGTCCCTAATGTAAGTCTGTGAACGTTGTGGTGAGGTGTCCCTAATGTAAGTCTGTGAACGTTGTGGTGAGGTGTCCCTAATGTAAGTCTGTGAACGTTGTGGTGAGGTGTCCCTAATGTAAGTCTGTGAACGTTGTGGTGAGGTGTCCCTAATGTAAGTCTGTGAACGTTGTGGTGACGATTCCTTGTCGTAGAGCTCCTGAGGTACACCCGTGTGTGTTGTCACCACTCCTGTGTGTGTTGTCACCACTCCTGTGTGTGTTGTCACCACTCCTGTGTGTGTTGTCACCACTCCTGTGTGTGTTGTCACCACTCCTATGTGCGTTCTCCACTGTCGAGAGTCTGCCCTCCTGCCCCCCCCCCCCTCCTTTATCCTTCCTACCGTCCCCTCATCCATCGCCATGTCTACCCGTTCGTTTTCTTCCCTCCCCATCTGCTCACACGTGCCAGTTGGTCGAGAAATCCGCAGAATCCAGATCTGTATACTGCTAGGCTATAATCCGTAGCCTCTCTCGTTTAAGAGAGAGAGAGAGAGAGAGAGAGAGAGAGAGAGAGAGAGAGAAGAGAAGAGAGAGAGAGAGAGAGAGAGGAGAGAGAGAGAGAGAGAGAGAAGTTTAAGGGTAAGGGTGAGGGTGAAGTATTTCGTAATCATGTCCGGCCGGAACGGTTTGCGTGTTTGAGAAACACTGGACGTTGGGGTGTGGATTTAATGAAGCACCGTGTCTGATGTTCAGAACTAACGGCGAACGCTGAGGGTGATCCCAATCGTTGATTTCCTCCCAATGCCCTATGCAACCCAGCTTGCCGAGCCCCAGATCACACACACACACACACACACGCACGCACGCACGCACGCACGCACGCACACACACACACACACACGCATACACATATGCATACTTACACGCCCACCC
>CM031608.1:7617654-7620154 GCA_018398815.1 Conus ventricosus
TTTTTTTCTCCCTTTTTCTCTTTCTTCTTTTTTCTTTCTTTCTTTACTCTTTCTTTTTTCTTCTTCCTTCCTTTTTCTTTCTTTTTTTGGGGGGGCGTTTTTTCTTTCTTCTTTTTTCCCTTTCTTTCTTTTCTTTCTTTCTTTCTTTCTTTTTTCTTTCTTTTTTTTTCTTTTCCTTTTTTCTTTCTTTCTTTCTTTCTTTCTTTTTTTTTCTTTCTTTCTTCTTCTTTTTCTTTTCTTTCTTTCTTTCTTCCTTTCTTTCTTTCTTTCTTCTTTCCCTTTCTTTCTTTCTTTTCTTTCTTTTTTCCGTTTTTCTTTTTTTGCTATCTTTTTTTCTTTTTTTTTTTTCTTTCTTTCTCCTTCTTTTTTTTTTTCCCCTTTTCTTTCTTTCTTTTTCTTCCTCTGCTCTCTTTCTTTTTTTTTCCCCTTTTCTTCTTTCTGTCTTTCCTTGACTTTCTGTCTTTCATTACTTTCTTTCTTTCTCTTTCTTTCGTTCTTTCTTTTCTGGTTTGTTCCTTTTCCGTGCCTCCTTACTGTGCCTATTTCCTTCTCATTCTTTCTTTTCGGTCCTTATGTTTGAGGGGGTAGGGGTGGGGGTGGGTTTCGGGGCGGGGCGGGGGAGCGAAAAGAGGGATGATGGTGGTGGGGGCTGACTAAAAGGAGGGGAGGAATGACGGGTTGAAATCGGAGGGTGTGAGTCTAGCCCCAGTCATCATCATCAACACCATCGCCTATCACCCCTCCTGGGGTACAGGCCGCCAACCAAGGACCTCCAGGCATCTCTGTCCTGGGCTCGTTTCTCCAGCTGGTTCCAAGTCATCCCCATGTTCCTGATGTCTGCTTCCCAGGTCCCTTCGCCAGGTGTTCCTTGGCCGACCTCTTTTTCGTTTTCCTTGGGAGTTCCATGTTAGGGCTTGTCTGGTGATGTTGCTTGCAGGCTTCCGCAGCGTATGTCCAATCCAGCCCCAACGTCGTTTCTTGATTTCCTGTTCTGGCGGGCAGTTGGTTTGTTCTCTCCCAGAGCTCGTTGTTGATGGTGTCTGGCCACCGGATGCGGAGAATCTTGCGCAGGCAGTTGTTGATGAACACAGCATTTCTTCGTGGTGGCGACTGTAGTTTCTCCAGTCTCCGCTCCGTACAATAAACTGCGTGACGTTGGTGTGGACTGACAGTTCCCTAGTCCCAGTCACCGCCGACAGAAAGGTGTGCACACAAAAGATGGACACCGACGGCTGTTGCTACCAATCGCAGTGAAGTTCACAGAATTCGACAATTCACGTAGCCTGTAGATTTAATTGCACATACGATACCGTGGCTCACTAAATGCCATAAGCGACAGCGGTTTGCACCAGTGAGCCACGGTAAGTAGGTTAGATTACACGTGATTTAAGAAGAGAAAATGTCCTTTAAAATGTTCAAGAATGAAAGGGAGGTAAACAACAAAAGAGCTGTCGGAATTTTATCCCTCTCGAGGTTCCAACACTGACTATTCCCCCCTCCCCGTTCCTCCCCCCCCCTCCTCTCTCTCTCTCTTTACCCCTACTCTCTTCTCTCTCTCCCTGACCTTGAACCAAGGTCGCAGAGTTATGGCAGACAAGCGGCGTCAGGTTGCAGATAATGGCGTGAGCGGGTCACATTGTGTGTGGCATCCGACAGCTTCTATGGCTGACACTCTGACGAGTGGCGTTGCTTGGTCACGCATGGGTTGAGGCAGGAAAGAAGACGGGGGGAGGGGGGGGAGTAGGGGTGTTGGGGGTGTTTCCATGGTGACTGTTTGTTTATTCTTGCTGTTCTTGATGATGACGACGGACGACGACGACGATAGATGATGATAGCAATAATAACAATTTCTTATTTTTCATTCTTGTGTTATTATCCTATTCCTCCTTCTCCTCCTCTTCATTACTATTATCGTTATTATTATTATTATTACAATCATCATCAACATCATCATTATTATATATTATCATTATCATTGTCATTGTTATCATCATTACCATTATCATTATTTTTATTATTGTTGTTGTAGCTGCTGTGGTTGTTGTGAGTGTGGTTGCCTGCGGAAATACATCCGCCCATGGTGTGTGTGTGTGTGTTGGTGGTGTGTGTGTGTGGTGTGTGTGTGTGTGTGTGTGTGTGTGTGTGTGTGTGTGTGTGTGTTTTGTGTTGTGTTTTGTTGTGTTGTGTTGCGTTGCGTTGCGTTGCGTTTGCGTTGCGTTGCGTTGCGTTGCGTTGTGTGTGGTGTGTGTGTGTGTGTGTGTGTGTGTGTGTGTGTGTGTTGTGTGTTGTGTGTGTGTGTGTGTGTATGAGAGAGAGAGAGAGAAGAGAGAGAGAGAGGAGAGAGAGAGAGAGAGAGAGAGAGAGTTGGTTCCGACGAATCCCACCAGGCAAAAATCCCACCCTCCCCCTCCCCTGTTCCTCTTGCCCCGCCCGTCATCACCACGAATATTATGGCATTTTAAAGTTTAAAATAAAGAACTGCATTGTTGTCTGGAATAAG
>CM031608.1:7627654-7630154 GCA_018398815.1 Conus ventricosus
TATATTTTAGAGACCGGCTGACTGTACGAATGCTAGACGTCTAGTCCCAAAAGTGAATTCGAATTACTTGTTTGATTTAAGCAATACTAAAGAATGACAGAACCAACACGGAGAGTTACCCCCCCCCCCCCCCCCAAAAAAAAAAAAAAAAAAAAAAATGAAGTTCCAGGATGGGTCCTGCACGCTGAGCTGACAGATGCAAACAGCACTTAGCACCAACAGCAGAAAAAAAAAATTGCAAACACGACTGAACAATGATTCCAGACTGGATCAGACTTTTGATGTGAACATTGTCGCATTTTTTGTTTATGTGACAAGAGTAATATGATGAATCAAAGTGCGATGTAAGCGAATTAAAGAAACGCGAACATGAGAGGAGCATAACTGCGAAGGGAAATGTGCTGTGTCATTTTTTAGAGAACTCCCGGGAGGTGTTTCCGTGCTTCTGTTTTAAGACTGAGCTCTAACGCAGTGTACCACGGCGATTACCGTGTTGGGGTTGTGCATGAGTGTTCAGAATGCAAAGGGCAGCACATTTCTACACAGCACATGTCGACAGGACAATACAGGGGCAGCTTGTTAACATGTCTTTATATAAACTTGTGTGTGTCTGACACATCGCCTGAGCCAGCCTAGGACTTGTTTACAGTGTTTAGGGCAGACAGACCCTGTTTTAACTGTAGTCTTTATCCAGGTCAATACTGGATGCAGCAGGTGTCCCGCTGTGACCAAAGCATTAGCGGTAAACACACTGCCCTGGGGCAAGAGGATGTCCACCAGTTCCTGGGTTCGGTTCTGGGAGGGGACAGGTTTCTTCCCCGTCCACCAGGTCTTGAGCGGCAGTTTGGTGCTCGTGTCTGGAATGAATCTATGATCCAGGGTCTTGCTTGTAGCGTGCAGAAGAACTGACAGCAAGGGATGAGTCACCACTGTCTCTGGAGCTGGGTCTGAGATAGTAACCAAGAAAACTTAAGGTTTGTGAGAGAAGCTTGCCAGCTTAAAAACAAAAAAACAAAATACAAAACAACAACAACAACAAAAAATCACGACAAACAAACAAACAAACGAAAACATCAGTTTTGCAATCTACAAGCACCAAGCCGTTAGAGGTAATTAAGTTTGCAGTCTTCAAGTACTAAGCGATTACAGGTAATAAAGTTTGTCATCTATAAAAACCGTGCAAAGAGACGTAATCAAGATTGCCATCTACAAGTACTTAGCCATTAGTGGCAGTCATGTTGGCCGTCTACATGTATCTACCCATTAGCGGTAGTTATGTTGGCCATCTACATGTACTTAGCCATTAGCGGTAGTTATGTTGGCCATCTGCATGTACCTAACCATTAGAGGTAATCAGGATTGGCATCTATAAGTACCTAGCCATTAGAGGCAGTCATGTTGGCCGTCTACATGTACCTAGCCAACAGAGGCAGTCATGTTGGCCGTCTACATGTACCTAGCCATTAGAGGCCGTCATGTTGGCCATCTACATGTACCTAGCCATTACAGGCAGTCATGTTGGCCGTCTACATGTACCTAGCCAACAGAGGCAGTCATGTTGGCCGTCTACATGTACCTAGCCATTAGAGGCAGTCATGTTGGCCATCTACAAGTACCTAGCCATTAGAGGCAGTCATGTTGGCCGTCTACATGTACCTAGCCAACAGAGGCAGTCATGTTGGCCGTCTACATGTACCGAGCCATTAGAGGCAGTCATGTTGGCCATCTACATGTACCTAGCCAACAGAGGCAGTCATGTTGGCCGTCTACAAGTACCTAGCCATTAGAGGCAGTCATGTTGGCCATCTACATGTACCTAGCCAACAGAGGCAGTCATGTTGGCCGTCTACAAGTACCTAGCCATTAAAGGCAGTCATGTTGGCCATCTCTAAATACCTAGCCATTAGAGGCAGTCATGTTGGCCATCTACATGTACCTAGCCATTAGACGCAGTCATGTTGGCCATCCACATGTACCTAGCCATTAGTGGCAGTCATGTTGGCCATCCACATGTACCTAGCCATTAGAGGCAGTCCTGTTGGCCACCCACATGTACCTAGCCATTAGAGGCAGTCCTGTTGGCCATCTACATGTACCTAGCCATTAGACGCAGTCATGTTGGCCATCCACATGTACCTAGCCATTAGTGGCAGTCATGTTGGCCATCCACATGTACCTAGCCATTAGTGGCAGTCATGTTGGCCATCCACATGTACCTAGCCATTAGTGGCAGTCATGTTGGCCATCCACATGTACCTAGCCATTAGAGGCAGTCATGTTGGCCATCCACATGTACCTAGCCATTAAAGGCAGTCATGTTGGCCATCCACATGTACCTAGCCATTAGAGGCAGTCATGTTGGCCATCCACATGTACCTAGCCATTAAAGGCAGTCATGTTGGCCATCCACATGTACCTAGCCATTAGAGGCAGTCATGTTGGCCATCCACATGTACCTAGCCATTAAAGGCAGTCATGTTGGCCATCCACATGTACCTAG
>CM031608.1:7635154-7637654 GCA_018398815.1 Conus ventricosus
CTCCTCCTCCTTCTTCTTCTTCTTCTTCTTTTCTTCTTTTCTTCTTCTCTTCTTCTTCTTCTTCTTCTCCTCCTCCTCCTCCTCCTCCTCCTCCTCTCTCTCCTTCTCTTCTCTTCTCCTTCTCTCTTCTTCTTGTTCCTCTCTTCTTCTCTCGTCTCCTTCCCTTCTCTTCTTCTCCTTCTTCTTCTTCTTCTCCTTCTTTCTCTCTTCCTTCTTCTTCACTTGATCTCAATTGTTCTGATTTTTCTTCTTTTACCCAAGCTGTTGCACCGTCCTTTTGGATTTGCTACCATCCTGCATGACACCATTTCCACGCTCCTCACACCCGGCCCGCCCCGGCCCGTCCCCCGTCCCCTCTGTGTCTGACCCTGGGGTCCTGTGATGTCGCCGGCTGATAACGCTCCGCGCCTGCCGGGAGCTAGGAATCCACAGCGGCCGACCGCAGGTCACGGCTAGTACTAAAGAGGAATTTGTGTCGATAACCTCTTCTGAATATCTAACCCCAGAAAGATAAAAAATATGGAAGGGTGGCGGGAGGGGGAGGGGAGGGGGAGCGCAGATGGGGATTGGAGGTCTTTAGAGGGAGAAGGTCCTTTTTAGGAGGTAAATGTATTGAAGATGAGGCGGAAATAGGTGAAAAGAGAGGAAGTCTTTATTCGAAGGCAAATTTAGTAAAGACACAGACAAAAGTGTTCATGGAAGAAAAGCAGTTTTTTTAAAGGGGAGGCAACAAGTGCCCATTTTGTGGGTCTTTTGTGACAGGTTTCAGCGTACCTCCCTGACACAGATAAGCTGACTGCGGACACCAGTCTTCATTTGGTCCTCTGCGGTCGGCTAGAGTTTGAATGACCTGAGTTGAATTGGCGTGACCGGGAACAGGGGAGGCGGAAGATGAAAACGCCACGCGCAGCTTAGAGCCGAGATCTCTGCTGTTCGATCTGTCCAGCACTTAAACAATCGATCGGTATGTCCTCTGTACACCCATTTGACAACATGAGCTGAGAAGCCGCAGAGTGTTGTGACCTTACAGTACCCACGGCCTTAACAGAAGGAACACGTTTAGATAGCGCAGTTTGGCTCACGCTGCCGATGGCCGCAGTCTGTTGGCGGCTGTCTCTACCTCTAAGACTGTGAAGATAACCCCTCCATCCATCCATCCAGTGTGCTGCATGGTTTTATCATCGCACCTTGAGGGTTCGTATGATTTGGAACACGCCAAGAATATGGACGGGACAGGATGAGTATTTCCGCCCGCCTCCCTTTGACGGAGTCCCGTTGGGTGGCGCAGGTCACTAAGCACTTCCTGGCCCCGCCACAGCCAACGCGTGCCACGAGAGAGCTGTTCAGTGGGCTGGGAGGCCCTCTCGGGTTAACACATAGACCAGTGTTGTCTCGACCGGTGTTCAGCGAGGTCCACCCACTTGCCTGCACTTACCCTGGCCCAGGTCCACGCGAGAACCACCGTGTGTGCGATTCAAAGTGGACAATTTGACGCCATTAGAGGCGACGTGCGGCCAACAGACGGAGACAACCCGTTATCAGGAGGCAGACAGAGAGCCGATGAGATCAGCAAGAACTTGTGAATGCCTGTCTGTGAGCGCGATGAAAATCTAATCAGCAGAAGTTGAAAATACATACTCCCCCCCCCCCCCAACCCCCCCCCCCCCCCCCCCCACTCCCCAACCCCGCATTCTTTTACACCTCAGGTACAGGAGACCGAGGTGGTGAGATCGCCCTACTAACAAATCACGTGCCAGCGCTTATCGTGTGTGTGATGTCGCGAATTTTTTCCATCGCAATAAAAAAAATAAATAAATAAAAACATGCGACACTACGAACTCTTGATTCAATGTTTCTTGAATGATTTCCCTTTGTTTCATTCAGATTTTGTCGCGTTTACATCGAATGAGATCGGACAAAGATGCGGCAGTCAGTTCTACATTGATTCGCAATTAATCTAACACCAGTTTTGTGCAGTCGAACGAGTTGTACCCATCAGTATCGGTTATTCCCTTAGCAATACCACACACGTGCATCCTGGAAGCGAGGCTGTATGAGTCTCGGTCTGTCTGTCTGTCTGTCTCATTCTGTCGTTGTCTATCTCTCTTGTTGTTTTATCATACTGATATGTGACCTGTTTAAGTGCAATGTGGACGTTGGTGACGTATGTTACAATCTGTACATTCTGCTCGGAAACACTTTTAGTTCTCTCTCACAGTGTCTCTCTGTTCCAGACTTTTTACTCTTGTTCTTTTTGTCTGTCTGTCTGTCTGTCTGTCTGGAGTTCATCAGACGTCTGTCTCTCTGTCTGGACCTAAAGTACAACTGCTGCCATGTGAATAACAGAAGGCTGACAGTATGTGCTGGCAATGATGATGATGATGATGTCGGACCCCATGTGAGCGGAACCAATGGAAGGGATAGCAGCTGCTGTAAACACAGTCCACAGACCCCTTTATCATGGAGTGGATACATGTCAACCGTTAAGCCGTTGTAAATC
>CM031608.1:7647654-7650154 GCA_018398815.1 Conus ventricosus
CCCCTACATTTACCATTCTTTACATAAGGATCTTACTTTTTCAGCAGCTTCTTTCTTTGCGACGCTTTCTTCTCATATTTTACTTTTCTTTCATTCACTGGCCGCTTTGGTGTGCCGTTGGATTCTGCTTTTGAACCCTTGGTGGTGAGAGTACCACAGAATTGTAGACTGTGGTATATCTCCATTTCATGCCAATGGTGGACCGAAACAACCAGCCGTGTCTTACTGATGAGACCGAGTCAGTGGGCGAAAGGCCCCTGAACATGCGATTAAAAGGGTTCGTTTTCATACGCTGCGAGTGGAGGAAATCATATTGTTAATCTAACGCCCGAATTTTTCTTTGAATTTTCGTTTGAGAAAATCATATTGTTATCTAACGCCCGAATTTTCTTTGAATTTTCGTTTTCTTTCTCTCACAAAACCTCGGTTTGTTTTATATTTAGCTAGTCATTGTTGTGACGACGCAGGAATTGTTAGTCTACGCTTGTTTCCCCTCACTGCTAATTTGTTCTTAGTAGAGAAAAGGCATGAAGAAAGTCTCGACTTTAAAGAATGTAGCGTAATGTGTGTCAGAATATATGCATATATAACTGAATGATTAAATACTGTGTCATTTATCAGTACATAAAACGATGGTGTAAGGGATCAATATTTCTAAGGGAAAAATTCATACTATTTGAAAATACGAGTAAAAATGTTAATGGCTGATTCATGGCTGTTACTATTTGATGACATCTCCATGAAGGAAACACTTGGGAAAGTCTCAGCATTCATCGTTCTGCCATGTTTGGTTGTGCTAGCGCGTAATTACAGAGAAAATGCTCATAAACACACGCACACACGCACATACAAAATCTCTCTGTCTTTCTCTCTCTCTCTCTCTCTCTCTCTCTCTCTCTCTCACACACACACACACACACACACACACACACATACACACACACACACACACACACACACACACACACACACACACATAACACATCTATACAAAGACACAACACACACACACACACACACACACACACACACACACACACACACACACACACACACACACATACACACACACACACACACACACACACACACACACACACACACACACACACACACACACAAAACAGTTTGATTAAATCGGTTTACTTCGTTTCCACATGTGAATTAAAGATTTACCAGCTGATGCTAAATGATATGAAGTTTATGGGACAACTCTAGGGGACGTGACTGTGTGTGTGTGTGTGTGTGTGTGTGTGTGTGTGTGTGTGTGTGTGTGCATGTGTGCGCGCGCGTGCCTCTCTCTCTTTCTCTCTCTCTCTCCCTCTCTCTCTCTCTCTGGAACAAGTAAGAAGTGGGTAACAAGAAGTGCAAGCCTACAGTCCTTCCGTCATCAAAAAATGACACTGCAAAAATTACCCATTGCAAACATCCTATACATAGATAGACAGAGAGATGGATGGATAGATGTACAGGTGGATGGACTGACAGACAAGCATGCAGATTAATAGATATGTAGAAAATTTAATAGATGTGGGTGTGTGTGTGTTGTGTGTGTGTGTGTGTGTGTGTGTTGTGTGTGTGTGTGTGTGTGTGTGTGTGTGTGCGTGCGACATGAAACGTTAATACAATTTTTTTTAATACAATTTTTTATGTCATTTTTTTCCATAACGAAAGAAACATTCACAAGCGTAGGCTTAAATGGCACTCATCTTCATGATGGCTCTGTGATTGTTCTGTCTTTGCTCGTCTCTTGGATTGATCTGTAGTGTAGCAAAGAGCTGGTTTGGCATACAGAATTAAGATCAGAAGGATGAAAAATTCCAATCACTATCTCTTTACACCCTCAGACGAAAGACAAAGATGCATCCAAAGACAGTATTGGATTACATTTCTTTTATTATTATTTTGTTGTTGTTGTTGTTGCTGCCGCTTGCTTAACGGCAGAACTGACGAGAGGAAGATCTGTCTGGTTCGGGCTAAAATCGCCAACAGTTATTGCAACGATCCTAGCGGGAAAAAGGGGCGAAGCATCGCAGAACGCAAGCCAAAAAGTATCCTGGGTGAGTTTAGGGTTGGAAGTGTTTCTTCAAGGAAAGGAAGAGGGTTGGGGCGAGCGGACAGGCGGACAGACAGACGACAGACAGACAGACAGACGACAGATGGATGGATGGGTGGATGGGGAGGCTGCATTGTTCTTGAGAACTTTCCGTGAGTCCTGTTTTGATTGAAATGGTTTCTGATTCAGAACTGCTTATTAGGAGTTTGTGTGTGTGTGTGTGTGTGTGTGTGTGTGTGTGTGTGTGTGTGTGTGTGTGTGTGTGAGAGAGAGAGAGAGAGAGAGAGAGAGAGAGAGAGAGAGAGAGACAGACAGACAGACAGACAGAGGAGGAAGAGAGAGAGCATACGCGCGCGCATGTCTGTGTGTGTTTGTGGAGAGAGACAGAGATAGAGAGAGAGAGACAGAGAGAGAGAGAGAGAGAGAGAGAGAGAGAGAGAGAGC
>CM031608.1:7652654-7660154 GCA_018398815.1 Conus ventricosus
TCCTGTGTGAAGTGCTGTGGACACGGGCGGTGATCCTCAAAGGGAGGAGACGCAAAGCTCTGGCTAGGGCATTTTCTGGGAGGCCTGTGTGATCATTTGAACACCCCCACGCGCCCCCCCCCCCCCCCCCCCCCCCCCCTCCTTCCGCCGTTCTCCAAGCCTGTGGTGAGATTGAAAGGGTATCTGTATGGCTGTAGAGGAACGAAGGAGAGATGAAGGGGCGGCGGAGGGGGGGGGGGGGGGAAGAAGGAAGAGGGATGGAAGGGATCAGGGGCAGATTTGTAGATGGTTGCCCGTACACTTGGCTGCCATGTCGGGGAAATAGGGGAGAAGACTGAAATGGACACTCATCGGCTTAGAAGTTATGGAACGGAGTTTCCGTTTCCGCTTTGAGACGACGGCACGCGAATGAGTTGACGGAATGCTGTGCTCAAGAGAAGGGAAAAAGAAAGGAGAAGAATGCTGTGCTCAAGAGAAGGGAAAAAGAAAGGAGAAGAATGCTGTGCTCAAGAGAAGGGAAAAAGAAAGGAGAAGAATGCTGTGCTCAAGAGAAGGGAAAAAGAAAGGAGAAGAATGCTGTGCTCAAGAGAAGGGAAAAAGAAAGGAGAAGAATGCTGTGCTCAAGAGAAGGGAAAAAAGAAAGGAGAAGAAGAAGAAAACAGGGAGAGAGGCGGAGTTTGGACGTGGGAAGGGGATGACGTATTATCGCGTGTTTAGAGGTGGAGGTGTGGGGTTGAAGGTGGGGGTGAGGGTGGGGTTAGAGAGGAGGGGATGGGATGAGAGGTGGGGTGGGTGGGGGCTGCAACAGGCTGTTGCTTCCACACGGACCAGTACATCCAGAAACGGGTTTGGCATTCTGTGGAGGGTCAACACATGAATGATCGAATCAGGGAGGGGAAAAAAAAGCTAATATGAAGAAACTCTCTAGAGACGGCCAGAGCTGTTTAGTCATCTACACAAAGCGTGCACATGGGTGATCCGTTTGATTTGATGTATTCTGTCCAAAATGTTCCATCACCACGCGTTGTACAGAACATCAAAAGCTGGTCCAGGGGGAAAGTGCAGCTGAACAGTCTCAGTCATTACAGATACAGGGAACGCTTTAGGAAGTTATCGTGTAAACATTTGTGGGGATGGGGATGGAAAGATTGTAAAAAAAAAAATGGATGTGTACAAAAAAAAATTAGGAGTATGTATTTGAATGAAGGTATAGTGAGGGAGTGTGGGATAATGAAATGGAAACATCAACCCTCAAAGGACGGCAAATGTAGTCCACTGACTTTTGGCAAGAGATAAAACAAACTTTGGCCATGCCAGCAGACTTGACGTGCGTTCAGACTCTTCAGGGAAACCTCCTGAGAAATCAGACAACGACTGTGACTGTTGGTGTATGGCTCACAACAGGGACGCAGCGTGTACCGTGAGATCTTCATACGGAATGACATATTAATCCAGTATTTCCCAGACTTCCCGCAAACACCAGTGCCAAGTAGTGGAAGAAGATACCTAAAGAAATGTGGTGATCGCAAAAGGCAAGTAAAGATAATGAAAGAAAGCGAAAAAAAAAAAGAGAGTGATAGATTTCTTATGTTTTTTCTTTGTTCTTGGGGAGCTTGAAGCATACAGGAGATGTGTGTAGGTGATGAGCGCTTCTGATCATACGCGTTTTGTCTGCACATTACATTTGTGGCCATTCCTGTTCACTCTGACTTACTCCAGCACGTAAGCACGCGCTCGTGCACGCACTCACACACGCATATACTCTCTCTCTTACTCTGTCTCGCTCTCTCTCTCTCTCTCTCTCTCTCTCTCTCTCTCTCTCTCTCTCTCCCATCTTCTCTTTTTCTCTCACCTCTCTCTTTCTCATCTTCTCTTTCCTTCTCAACCCCCCCTCTCTCTCTCTCTTTCTCAAAAAACACATGCAGACACAAAGAGAGAGAGAGAGAGGGACAAACAGATGAACAGACAGACAAACACAGTCAGACAGATAAACAGAAAGACAAGAAAAGGAAACAGAGAGACAGAGAAATCCTACAAAGGTATACACAGTCACCTAAAGCCTGCCTATACCATGAGCCGAGGAGTATCCTGTGTGACGTGCTGTGGACCCGGGCGGTGATCCTCAAAGGGAGAAGAGGCAAAGCCCTGGCCGGGGCATTTTCTGGGAGGCCTGTGTGATCATTGCACCCCCCTCCCCCCCCCCCCCCCCCCTAGTTTTCCAAGCCTGGGTGATATTGAAAGGGTATTTGTGTGGCTGTAGATGAACGAAGGAGAGATGAGGTGGTGGGGGTGGGGGAGATGGAAGAGGGAAGGAAGGGATTCGGGGGGGGGGGGGTTGAGGGGGGGGGGGGGGGGGGGAGATTTGTAATTTGGTCATTATTTGGGGGGGAAGGTTAAATTTTTAAGGGGTTCGTTTTTCGCTTTGAGACGACGTCCCGCAGGGGAATTGAGGGAATGCTGTGCCTAAAGAGAGGGGAAAAATAAAAAAATAAAAAAAGGAAAAAAGAAACGGGGAAGGGGGAGATTTTGGGAAAAGTGGGAGGGGTTGGCGCGCGCACGTGTGTGTCAGGGAGGGGTGGGGGGGGAGGTTGGGGGGTAGGGGGAAGGGACAGGATTAAAGGGTGGTGGTGGGGGGGGGGGGGACGTTGCACAGGCTGTTGTTCCAAGGCCCAGTACATCCAAAAACGATTTTGGCTTCTGTGGGGGTCAAAAATGAATGATCGAATCAGGGGGGGGGGAAAAAAACCTAATATAAAAAAAGTGTGGAGCGGCCGAGCTTTTTGGTCAGCTACACAAAGCGTGCACCGGGTGATCCGTTTGTTTGAGTTTTGTCAAAACCTTTCCCATCCCCGCGCATTGTAAGGTTAAAAAGCTGGCCTGGGGGGATGGGGGGGGGGGGGGGGGGGGGGGGGGGGGGGGGGGAAAGTGCATCTGAGAGTTCAGTTTTTTAAGATAGGGAAATTTGGGAAAGTTTCGTTAAATTTTTTGTGGGATGGGGAGGGAAAAAAGTTTGTTAAAAAAAAAAACCCGTTGTGTACAAAAAAAGGTGTATGTTTGTGTTTTAAAGGTGTGGGGGAAAGGGGGAGGGTGGAAACGAAATGGAAACATCAATCTTAAACAATGGCAGTAAGGGGGTCTTTGAAGTCTGTCAAGAGCAAACCCCTTTGGCCATGCCAGCAGTCTTTTCAGATGCAAAAAAAAAAACTTCAAAAAAGATGACGTGAAAATATTTGGGAGAGGGGGAGGGAAAAATTGTACAAAATTGATGTGTACAAAAAAAACAAACATTAGTTGTATGTAGTGTAGAAGGTATGGGTGAAGGAGGGGAGGGGGGGGGGGGGGGGGGTTTTTTAATGAACGGAAATATCCCCCCTCGGGGGAAAAGGTGGCCCATGACTTCCCCCAGGGGGGAAACACTGGGGCCCCCTCCCAAGCAGACTTGCCATGCCTTCCAAATTCAGGGAACCTCCTGAGAAATAGGCAGTGACGTGATGTAAGTGGGGGGTTTAAAGGTCAAAACGGGGAGGCGCACTGCCCGCCAGATTTCATCGGAATGACATATCAGTCCAGTTTTCCCCCAGATTGGAAAAGAAACGATTTCGAGAATGCGGTGACAGAAAAAGGAAGTAAAACAAATGAAAGAAAGTGGGAAAAAAAAGAGTGGAGGATTTCTAATGTTTTTATATGTTTTGGGACTTAAAGCAGTAATCCTTGGGGGTTTGAAGTAGGCGTTAGTACTTTGAATCGAACGCTTTTTTTCCCACACATTCTTTTGCGGCGTTAGAGTTCACTCGGACGCACCCAGCCGTGGCACGACTCACACAGAAATAAACCTTTCTCCTCTCTCTCCCTTTCTCTCTCTCTCTCTCTCTCTTTCTCTTTTTTCTCTCTCTCATTTCTCTCTCTCTCTGTCTCTTCATCTCTTTTTTTTCACCTTCTCTGTCTCTTCTGTCACTCTCTTTTCTCTTGAGAAAAAGAGAGAGAGAGAGAGAGAGGGAGGAGGAGAAGGAGGGAGAGGAGAGAGGGGAGAGAGAGAGAGAGAGGGAGAGGGGGAAAAAGGAGGTGGGGTGGTTGGGGGCGGGGGGAAAGGGGAAAAGGGGTGGGGTGGTAAGAAAAAAGGGGGGTGCAGAAGAAGGGGGGGGGGGGGCACAAAGATACACTTTCGGAAAAGTTGTTCACTGTTATGTAAAAAGTCGCCAATGGGAAAACCCGGGTAAGAGAAAGGGGGGGGGGGGGGGGGGGGGGGGGGAGAGAAAAAAAATTTAGAAAAATGAGGAGGGGGCGGGGGGGGGGGGGGGGGGGAAAGGGGTGGTGGGTGTGTAAGAGAGAGGAGAGAGAGAGAGAGAGGGGATGAGAGAAAGAGAGGGGGAAAGAGAGGAGAGAGAGAGGAGAGAAGGGGTTGGATGGGGGGGGGGGGGGGGGTTTGTTCAAAACAGTGGGGGGGGGGGGGGGGGAGGTAGGGCTCTTGATGATCCAAAAGTGTCTGTGTAAGACCAAAAAACCCCCCAAGGGGGGAAAAAAAACCAAAAAAAAAAGCCATCAAGGGAAAAACGGTACCCCAGCTGCTCTTTTTTGTTTTCCTAGTTACTAAAAATGAGAATCAAAAGGCCCCGCCCCCCCCCCCCCCCCCCCCCCCCCCCCCCCCCCCCCCAAAAAAAAAAAGAAGGAGGGAAAAGAAGAACAGTAAGAAAAAAAAGAGGAATGTAGGGGGGGATGGGGGGAAAATTTGAGAGAAAATTAGGAAAGAGAAACCATAGCTTCCCCCCCCAAACCCGAAAAAAGAAAACGAAAAAAAGAAAAACAAACAAAAAAAACAAACAAACACACACACCCACACACCCACCAACACCAACACACACACACACACACAACACCACACACACACAAAAAGGAATAAAAAAAAAAAACGCCCAAACCCCGATCCCAACCCCAACGGCATTTTTCCCTTGTGGCTGTGGGGGGAAAGGGCAGAAGGGGAAAAGCATTATGTTCCCATTGAAAAACCTTCCCCCCCCCCCCAATTTGGGGAACCCACCCCCCCCCCCCCCCCCCCCCCCCCCCCCCCCCCCCCCCCCCCCCCCCCCCCCCCCCCCCCCCCCCCCCCCCCCCCCCCCCCCCCCCCCCCCCCCCCCCCCCCCCCCCCCCCCCCCCCCCCCCCCCTACCCTAGATGCCCCAAAGGATGGCTTTTCTCATTCGTTCATAAAACTCCCAAGCGCATAGGGCCTTTTATCGGGGTGAAGATCATATCCCAAGCCTTTACTTCCCCAAATGGGTGTTTTTATACAACAGAACGTGAGAATAGAAAGAAGGGAATGGGGGTGGGGGTGGGGGGGGGGGGGGGGGGGGAATGAGGGGAGGGGGGGTGCAGGGTGCAGAAAAATAACCCTCCATCAGGGTTTTGGAAAAGTTTGGAGTTTAAGGAAAAAAAAAAAAAGAGAAAAAAATAATGGTGAGGTGAGGGGGGAATTTTGGAGGGGGATGAGAAAGGGGGGATAGGATAGGGGGGGGGTGTAAATATGAACCTGTCGTGACGTCAGCTGGGTTCTGTTGTTTCTGAACCGTTTGGTTGAAACGCGGGCTTGACCCCGTTTTTCACTTTGGGGAATCCTGATCTAAGCGCCCGTGGCCATGACGTTGATTTGTACAGGAGAGAACCGCTTACGTGCCTCAGGGGGGGGAAATTTCAATCCCTTGATTTCCCCGTTGTCGGCAAAGGGCAGTGCTTTCCAATGAATGAACTAAAAGGGGAAAAAAAAACGGAGGGGAGAGGGGGAGAGGGGAGAAAAGAAAGGGGGGGAAGAGAGGAGGGGGGGGAGAGGCGAGGAGAGGGAGAGGAGAGAGAGAGAACAAAAAGTTCTTTAAGAATCGAAAAAAAAAATGAATCGTTTTGCCTTGTGATGTGTATCTGGAAAGCTTCCGTTCAAAACCACACACACACACATACACACCACACACCCACACCACAAAACACACACACACACACACACCACACCCAGAGAGAGAGAGGAGAGGGGAGGAGAGAGGGGAGAGAGGAGAGGAGGGGTGTAGGGGAAAAGAGAGGAGAGAGGAGAGGGGGGAAGGGGGGAGAGAGGGAGGGGAGAGAGGAGAGAAGGAGAGAGAGCCCAAATCGAATGGTACACAGTATTACCTCCCTTTTCGGGGGAAAAAGAAAGAAATGCTGCAGACAAGTAGACGGGGGAAAAGCCCCTGGAAAAGAAAAGGGGACAAAAGGTCTTTGGACCGAAACACTTGCAGCAGTCACGGAACCCCGGCACAATTCAAAAGGGTGTGTTACAGGCAGAATGTCGCGTCCCTATTTTACGGCGATCCAGAAACTGGGGCTCAGCGTCGTGGAAAAAACACCCAAACAAAGGTCGCCTGCTGTTGGTTAAAAACGCCCGAAATTTGGGTTGCAGCCCTTTTAACCCCCGCGGACAGATCCACAGTCTTGCGGAGGAAGATGAGATGTTAGGGAAAACAAAAATGTAAAATTTTACTGTCTGTGGAGCAAACATCGGGAAAACCCCAAAACCCTTTTAGTTCTTCGACTACTTTTTGAAGGTAGTTTTGTTTATTTTGGGAAAATGGTGTGATAGAAATTGGTCTGACGTTAATAAATCTGCTTTTTGAAGCGATGCGTTATTTCAAAAAGAAATATGTAGGTATAAAAACGTTTTGTTGGGCAAAAAATGCTTTTCCGCGGGAACGTGAAGTCCAAGTTAATAGGATTCTGTTTTGTGGGTGTTTCCTGTCCAAAAAAGAAAACCCGTCTAAAGTCATGGGAAAAATTATTTTTCGCCAACTTTCCTAAAAGAGTCCGCCCCTTCAATTCGCACATTGTCTGCAGTCCGAGTCGTACGTTTGTTCTTGACGACGGTAGGGGTTTTTTGCGTGCCTTGCCCCCAGGAAGGTTTAAAGGGGGGGGGGGCATTAGGGCCGCTGAATCGCCCGGTGCCGAAAAACGTTTTTTGTTTTTTAAAAAAAACTTTTTCCACCCGGGGCAGGCGGCATTGGCTTTCCCAATTACTTTAAATTGGGTTTTGGTGGACCCCCCTTTTTCGCAGGATTTCTGCAGAAGCCTTATTTTCACGGGTTAAAATGTTTTTCCCCCGCCCAAAGAAAAGGGGAGAACAGGGCGAAAAAGGGGAAAGAGGGGGAAGGGGGGGGAAAAAAAAGAGGAAAAAAGCCCGGTTTCAGGGGTTTCCCCAAAAGGGGGGCACAGGTTTTAAGCCCGCGGTCCGGTTCTGTGGTTTTTTGGGAATTTTCCCCTTAAACGGCCCTAAGATGCTCTTTATTGGGCTATTTTGGCCCCCTTTTGTGGGGTTTAAAGTGTCCTTGGTTTTGTGATGTTTTACCCTTTCACGCTAGTTTGTCATGAGGGGGAAATTTTTGGTTTTGTGTGTTTTTGGAAAAACCCCAAAGCGGGCCGGGCAGGGGGAACGGGGGCGAAAAATCTTTTTATTTTAGTGTTTTGTTTAAAAGGTTTCCGTATGTTTTTG
>CM031608.1:7665154-7677654 GCA_018398815.1 Conus ventricosus
CAATCCACACACGTTTACACAACGGGCTGCCTACCTGGGTAGTGCCGACTGAAGAGCTGCCAGCTGGCGCTTCATTCAGTCGTTTCCCGTGTCATCCAGTCCACATCATTCAATATTGTTCACTCAATTTCCTTACTTCCTTCATTCTTTCCATGTCTTACGCAGGGTACATGCTATGTGTAACGTGTCATCCATACCAACGGCCAAACTGGCCTTCTCTTCCGACAGTTGGTGATGGGATTTTACGTGTGTAGAAGATGTTTTGCGACTCAAATGCTGACTCAAACTTACGCTTTGCTTCAAAACGCTTTCATGGACTGTACAGTGATTTGGTTCAAAATTCTAATTGTGGCTATGCCTCAAAACGCTTTCATGGACTGTACATTGATTTGGTTCAAAATTCTAATTGTGGCTATGCCTCAAAACGCTTTCATGGACTATGCAGTGATTTGGTTCAAAATTCTAACTGTGGCTATGCCTTAAAACGCTTTCATGGACTATACAGTGATTTGGTTCAAAATTCTGACTGTGGCTATGCCTTAAAACGCTTTCATGGACTATACAGTGATTTGGTTCAAAATTCTAACTGTGGCTATGCCTCAAAACGCTTTCATGGACTTATACAGTGATTTGGTTCAAAATTCTAACTGTGGCTATGCCTCAAAACGCTTTCATGGACTATACAGTGATTTGGTTCAAAATTCTAATTGAGGCGTGTGGCCGAAGCGAAAAAGCCGTCGGACAAGAACTGCAGGTAGGTAAAGTTCACGGAGCACGGGGTTGTTCCCCCTGTCGTGCCAGCGCCAGTCCCCAGCTTGCCGGAACGGCGCACAATCTTCACGCCCCGCCGACTCTCCGCGCCCGTCGCTCACGCCAGGTAAGCCAACGTCATGATTGTTTCAAAACAGGACGTGAAGTGAAGGCCGGCTCTAAAAGCATTGCCCATCGTTGTAGATCGGTGAGACGGAAGTCAACACGCCGATGACATCGTGCGCCAAGCTGTGGATGGGTAACTGTACACACGGTGAATAAAAGATGGTGCGTTGTCAGGAGATCAGTGATGTCTCTTTCTACTCCTCCTCCTCCTCCTTCCCTGGCCCCATCCCCATCTGCATCCTCGTCGTCTGTTTCCAAAGCATTTTTTTTCTTAGGCTTTATCCCCCCCCCCCCCCACTTCCTTCCTTTTTTTTTTTTAACTTGTAAATAGCAAGTTGCAACGATTCATTTTTTTCGCGCATATATATATATATATATATATATATATATATATATATATATATATATATATATATATATATATATATATATATATATACGTGTGTATGTGTGTGTGTGTGTGTGTGTGTGTGTGTGTGTGTGTGTGTGTGAGGGGTGGGGTGGATGAGTTTGTGTGTGTGTGTGTGTGTGTGTGTGTGTGTGTGTGTGTGAGAGAGAGAGAGAGAGAGAGAGAGAGAGAGAGAGAGAGAGAGAGAGAGAGAGAGAGACAGAGACAGAGACAGAGACAAAGGCAGAAAGAGACGCGGCTGTGTTAAAGGGGCAAAAACCTACAATTACGGCAGATGATTAGAGAGAGAGGGAGAGAGAGAGAGAGAGAGAGAGAGAGAGAGAGAGAGAGAGAGAGAGAGAGAGAGAGAGAGAGAGAGACTGACAGTCAGACAGACAGACAGTGACAGAAGCGGCTGTGTCAAAGGGGGAAAAGCCAGCTATTACAGCAGATGATAGGCTGGCGACAAAGGGATAGTGACAGGGGGATGGAACAGGGACTGACGATGACCCCCCAGTCTTTTTCTCTCCCGCCCACCCACGCACCTCCATAAAGCACACAGTGGTAGGAGAACTCGGAGTAGTAAGTTTTCTCCAGACTTAAGATTTGATCTTTTCTGTCCTCCCCCCACCCCCTCCCGCCCACACCCCGTCATCCTTTCCCTAACCTCACACATTTCGGAAAACCTGTATATATGTTTTTTTCCGTGTTTACGCAGAAGGGTACGCGATGCGAAAATGGATATTGTCTCCTTATCCTCTGTATTATCTAGTATGTAAAACGTGTTCTGTCTGTCTGTCTGTTTCTATGTCTGCCTGTCTGTCTGTCCATTCTCTCTCTCTCTCTCTCTCTCTCTCTCTCTCTCTCTCTCTCTCTCTCTGTCTGTCTCTGTCTGTCTGTCTCTGTCTGTCTGTCTTTCTAGTTGTCTTTTTCTCCCCCCCTCTCTCTCTCTCTCTCTCTCTCTCTCTCTGCCTATACAAATCCAGTTTTCGTCGGATCTGCAAATTTGGCTAGGTGATTTATGAGAATACTGGGCAGATAATGTGTGAATTACTTTGTCAGACGGTGGCATTAGTCATGGTGGCATTTCTCAGCGACAATATTGCGAAGCGAAGCGACGTCGGAATTCGAAGCGGATCAAACCCGCCTCGTTGTAGGCGTAAATATAGATTGAAAACACGAGGCTTACTGTCAGCCGGAATAGCTGGAATAGCTCTTTCGAGAGAGCGTCATTAGACTGAATATTTTACAGTCCCTGGCTCAGTCACAGATTCCAACACTTTGTTGTTGTTGTTCACTTTTTCGCTTCAAGAGAGATAGGTCTAAAGCGGGTCTAAAGCAAAGTGGGTGGAGGAAGGGGGTGGGTGGGAGGAGATGGTGGAAGAGAGGAGGGAGACGAGGGAGAGGAATGACGGGAGGGTGCAGACAGAAGGGGCCAGGGGACTGAAGATCAGGAGGGGGGAAATGGGAGCTGGTATAACATGACTTCTTTGTCATAACCAATTCTTCTGCGTTAGATGTTGTGAGTTGTCTCTGGAGTGACCATGTCCTTGTTGTACAGCACCCCCTGTGCATCTTTTTATATGTACTTCCTTTTTGCCATTCAACTATATTGGGAAAATGCTGATGAAACGTCCAGCACTTTCTCCATGGGAGCGAGCATATATCTGACTTCTCCATTCCACCTATCCCCGTCTTCCTCTCTGTGTCTGTCTGTCTGTCTCTGTCTCTCTCTCTCTCTCTGTCCCTCTCTCTCTCTCTCTCTCTCTCTCTCTCTCTCTCTCTCCCTTTCTCTCAGTTTGTCTGTCTCTGTCTCTGTCTCTATCCTCTCCCTTCCCCGACCTCAACCCTATATTGTTTGTGGCAAGGACAATGAGGGTGGATTTCCTAGATGTGCAAGCTTTTACTAAGACTCCAGCCCCAAGGGTCTTCCTCGACAAAATCAGTCCATACTTCTTTCCACTTCCTAGTCCATTATAGCTTCTAGGCGAACGTGTACCACCAGTGGTAAGACTTGTTTTTGTTTCTAATATTGTCATTTTTTTTTTCTCAGATCGTGTCTCCCTCGGGTATTGAAAGACTTAACAGCTCCCTCACCCACTTCTTTTTCCTTCTTTTTTTCTTTTTAAATTTTTTTTTGAAGGGCAAACACTTTTTTTTTCACTTGTGAAGAAATTTACAGATGGAAAACGTGAACAAGTACTAAACACAACAAAATGGACAGCGGATTTTATCTTACATAAACACATTACAAAGTCGCGATGATTTTACAAAATTAACAGCAGATCCTATCTCTAACATATACATAGTACAAAACAAGCACAACATTGTGTCTACACTGTCAGTGTCACACATTCACCTTCTGGCTGTTTTTGAGCGTTGTCCTTTTTTTTTCCGTTTTTGTGTGTGGATGTTTTCTAATATTATAGCTGTATAGTTTCCTCAAGATAAATCTGGTGTCTCAGTGCTCGTTTTATCACAGTGTTTTATTATTATTATTATTTTGCTTGGGAAAAAATGTGGAAGAAACCAAAACTGAATAAAGGAGAGAACAAAACGTTTCCACTCGCCCATCTAGAAGCAATACATACTTACATTTGTCGGTTTAACTATGCGTGGCTTATGGATGTTGCCAGCAGCTGCTGTACTGAAACCTGTATATTTTGGCTCCTCGCCTCTGTAGTGTTTAAACCGTCTGTTGGGGAATGACAGAACAAGCACAGACAGGAATGCCCCCCTTCCCCTCTCAACTCCCTTACCTGAGGTTTCAGCAAGGATTTTTAACAGCCCATTGTATTGCGACTTGTCGACCCTCTCTGGGACGTAGTAGCAGATGATGTCTGAGCTCGCAGACCTGACATCTTTGTTTGGGCACCCCGGACAAACCGCTTCCAGCACATCAGTACAGACTCTTTCATACATTTCTTCTCCGCCGGGCCGTTTCGGTACAAGGGGATTTTTCTCTGGGAGTTAACATTGGTTCTGACTCCATTTCACACACGAGCCCTTCGAATGAGACTATGTACCCGAGGTTCCGTGTGTGAACGCACGCATAACATCTTGCACACACGTCAAATCCCATCACCAACTTTCGGAAGAGAAGGCCAGTTTGGCCGTTGGTATGGATGACGTGTTACACATAGCATGCACCTTCCCCAAAGTTGGAGTATGGCTGCCTTAATGGCGGGATAAAAAAATGATCATTCACACAAAACTCCACGATTTCTCGTGGATACCACCCCCCCCCCCCCCCACCCACCTCCCCCAGTCTCTCCTCACCCGACCGCGTTAATCCCACACTGGTCATTCCGGCCTCCCCCCCCCCCCCCCCCTCCCACACACACACGAGGCCACACCCACAGTCTCAACAGCGCCGACAGTGTGTCCTTTGGGAGCAGTCAAGATCAGATCGTCACGAGACCACCTGCCGGAGGAGACACCGCATTGCTGCGCACTTTCGGTTGTCAGTGACGGACTTTCATACCTTTTTTTTTTTTTTTTTGCTGTCCCAACCTCTGTGCCACCTCAGAGGCAGTGTACCCACGCCGCTCATTCCGACACCCCGTCCACAGCCACAGCCCGGTCGGCCCCACCGCAGCCCCGGCACCAGCAATCCACTGGGGGTAGTCAATTTCAAGTCGTCAAGAGGCAACCCACCGGAGGAGACACTGCACTGCTGCCGAGTCACTTCGGTGGTGTTCAGTGGCGCCTGTTCTGATCTAACATACGCAGGACGCCACCTACTAAGCCCCCTACTGACGACAATAATTGCTTAGTCGCGGAGCTGGTGTCGTATATAATACTGTCGCCGTGGAATTGTATCGCAGCGATAGCATTTCACGTGAAATATTGTTGCAGCGACAATAATTGCTGGAAAAAAATGTCGCGCGACAACTTTTCACGAAAAATGTCCCATAGAATATTGTAGCTGTCCATAAAATGCAGTATTTCCCGGGAAATACTGTCGCTGCGACACGATTTTATGAGCGACAGTATTATATACGACACCGGCGTGAGTGAGCTCTCCCTCCGGAGGGCGCCACCACGTCCGTCCAACGACAGCCCCCCATGGACTCGCCGATACCGGTGACCCCGACGGAACCAAACCAAGGCCACAGACGTAGAGAGGACATCGAAACTGAGGTCACCATGAGAGCAGGGCATGAAGGGCCACAGAATTTGAGACATTTTTTTATGCTGATCGATGAGAATGAGGATGATTAAGATGATGCTACGAATTTCCATTTCGGTCTGAGACTACATGACAGGGCTGTACTCTACGCTTCCTTTCATAATATATCCCGGCGTCAACCAGGCCCGAGAGATACAGGCACATGCAGTGTTGGTCAGGAAATTTGAGCAACACTCTCAGAAACGCATCCATTAAGTGGATGAAACTCGACTGTGTGGTCCCAGTCTTCCCAACTGAGTCCGCAGCAAACTCAACTCTGGGTAGGAGCCGGTCGGGACAGCAAAAACCCACATGACTCTGATGGGATTCGAACCCACGACCTCCCAGCCGGGAGTCCGCGACGCTAACCACTTCGCCACGGCGGCTGGTGACTTTCATACCTTGTCAGTGGCAGGTCTCTCAGTTTGGGTTGTGTTTTTAATTTGTCGGTGTATTCAATGGAGGTGCGTTCCCATAAACTCTCTAGATTTCATACCAGTGATTTAATTATGTAGTCTTGCCTCACAAATGTGTGGACGAAGAAAAATCCCCCCCCCCCCCCCCCCCCCCCCCCCCCCCCCCCCTCGGTTCCACGTTTAAAATGAGAAAAGTAAACCACTATCTACCCAAACTCAGACATCTTTCACTCTGTCACGAACAGTGCATGACGAAGACTTGCCAGGCTGAAGGACTCCCGCTTCCCACCCCATCCCCACCCCCCACACACTGTTTTGTTCCCCCCCCCCCCCCCCGTTCTCCCTTACCGTCCTCATCCCCCCTCACCTCTCCCGTTCCACAGAGACAACAGGGAGCGGAGCCCAGACGAACAACGATCCCCGTGAGGGGGTCAGAGCCACCAACACGCAACATCCATGAATTATCATCTCTCGTGCGCTCTTTCGTGTAACATCTCCCAGACGACTCGGCCAGTCCGGAAAGGCTATGTCTTCTTTTCTGTCCAAACACACGCGAGAGATGGAGAGGGAGAAGAATGGGGGTGGGGGGGGGGGGGGGGGGGGGGTGAGTGAGTTGGAGGAGGTGGTTCGGGTAGGAGGGGGTGGGGGGCGTGGACACAAGGGAAATAAAGGCGAATCCTTGAACACATAACCCTCCCCCCCCCTCCCTTCATGTTCACCTGTTCCCTTATACCCTCAACCGCCTACCCCCACTTTCACCCCACCCCACCCACCTCCGTTCGTCCTCAGTGTAGCTAGCAGTAGGGCGGACAGGCGGGGTGTGTGAGGTGGTGACACTATCGGGTCTGCAACGGGTCCTGTATCCCAGCGAACGGGTCCCTGCGGAGACTGGACAGACGCAACGCGTGTCATCAGATGTCATCTATTGGCTGTCGTCGACTTCGGAGGAAAGGGCAAGCGTATCACTCACTCTTTCTCTATCTCTGTGTCTCTGTCTCAGTGTGTGTGTGTGTGTGTGTGTGGTGTGTGTGTGTGTGTGTGTGTGTGTGTGTGTGTGTGTGTGTGTGTGTGTCTCTGTCTCAGTCTGTGTGTGTGTGTGTGTGTGTGTGTGTGTGTGTGTGTGTGTGTGTCTCTGTCTGTCTGTCTGTCTGTCTGTCTGTCTGTCTGTCTCTCTCTCATCCCCCCCCCCCCTCACCCTACCTCCCCTCACCCCCAGATTTCCTACCCTACTTTTTTGTTTTGTTTTTGCCATTTCCCATAACCTGGGAAACTGGGAAATCGCTGACGCGGCAGGAGGATTGTAACGGCCGTACTAATGGCTGGAGGAAGACCTTGTAAGTAACACACGAGGGACACATGAGCGGAGGCGGCAACACTGAAGACCTTAACAAACATTGTTTGGGAAACGGGTAGATCTTAACGAATATAGAGCGGGATGTGTGTGTGTGTGTCTGCAGGCAGACCTGACCAAACATTGGAGGAGGATGCATTTAACGAACTCATGGAAGAAAGCAGCAAGATGTTAACGAACACGTAACGGATACAGCGAGATCTGAAAGAGTACATGAAGCATGCGGGAAGACCCTGACAAACGCATGGCAGTTGGACGAAGACCCTAACAAACACATGACAGAAACTGAAAGATTTTACCAAACATATGAGGTATATGGGAAGACCTTAACACTGACATGAGGGAAAGAGGAAGACCTTAACACTGACATGAGGGATACTGGAAGACCTTAACACTTACATGAGGGATACAGGAAGACCTTAACACTGACATGAGGGATACAGCAAAACCTTTACACTGACATGAGGGATACAGGAAGACCTTAACACTGACATGAGGGATACAGCAAAACCTTTACACTGACATGAGGGATACAGGAAGACCTTAACACTGACATGAGGGACACAGCAAAACCTTTACACTGACATGAGGGATACAGGAAGACCTTAACACTGACATGAGGGATACAGCAAAACCTTTACACTGACATGAGGGATACAGGAAGACCTTAACACTGACATGAGGGATACAGCAAGACCTGAACACGTACATGAGGGATACAGGAAGACCTTAACATTGACATGAGGGATACAGCAAGACCTGAACACTTACATGAGGGATACAGGAAGACCTGAACACTTACATGAGGGATACAGCAAGACCTTAACACTTACATGAGGGATACAGCAAGCCCTGAACACTTACATGAGGGATACAGCAAGACCTTAACACTGACATGAGGGATACAGGAAGACCTTAACACTTACATGAGGGATACAGGAAGACCTTAACACTTAAATGAGGGATACAGCAAGACCTTAACACGTACATGAGGGATACAGGAAGACCTGAACACTTACATGAGGGATGCAGGAAGACCTTAACACTGACATGAGGGATACAGGAAGACCTTAACACTGACATGAGGGATACAGGAAGACCTTAACACTGACATGAGGGATAGAGGAAGACCTTAACACTGACATGAGGGATACAGGAAGACCTTAACACTGACATGAGGGATACTGGAAGACCTTAACACTGACATGAGGGATATAGGAAGACCTTAACACTGACATGAGGGATACAGGAAGACCTTAACACTGACATGAGGGATTCTTTAAGACATTAACACTTACATGAGGGATACAGGAAGACCTTAACACTGACATGAGGGATTCTGGAAGACCTTAACACTTACATGAGGGATTCTGGAAGACATTAACACTGACATAAGGGATACAGGACGACCGTAACACTGACGTAAGGGATACAGCAAGACCTTAATACTGACATGTGGGATACAGGAAGACCTTAACACTGACATGAGGGATACAGGAAGACCTTAACACTGACATGAGGGATACAGGAAGACCTTAATACTTACATGAAGAGTTAGTTGCATAGTGAGGCGATTGCAGGCGGAAATATAAACAAATCTAAAAAATTATTGATAAAGCTCCGCCCAAAAAACGTTGACAAACGAATCACAAGACAAAACTCGACACGTTTTGACATCTTCGGTCTTTTTCAGACAAGAGATGAAGAAGGATACAGAAGGACCTGAACACTTACATGAGGGATACATGAAGACTTAACGAACACATGAAGGATACAGAAAAAAAAAACACTTTAAAAACGCGGGAGAAACGCAGGAAGAATTTAACGAACAATTTGATGAGGGAGACAGAAAGGCCTTCAAGAACACAAACGGGATGCCCGACGAGTAAAGCGAACAGTTGAGGGATAAAGGACAAACGTAACGAGCACATGAAGGATAAAAGGAGATCCTAACGAGCGCGTGATTTATACAGGAAGAACTTAACGAACTCATGAGCGACCAAGGAAGACCTTAACAAATACTTAAGGGGAAAAAAAAAGAAAGACTTTAACGAGCGCATGAAGAATACAAGTTGACCTTAAAGAGTTCAGGTAGACCCTAAAGAATACAGGTAGACCCTACGAAACAGAGTAGGGATAGTTGAAGAACTGAACAAGCGCATGAGGACATGGAAAAAAAAACTTAACCAAGATTTGAGGGATATGGGAAGACTTTAACAATCTCATGGGGAATACACGAAGACAAATAACAATCTCATGGGGAATACACGAAGACCTTAACAAGCACCGAGTGATATAGGAAGACTCGAACGCATGAGGGGTATGGGGAGATCTTAAACGAAGACTCGAGGAGTGCAGGAAGACTAAACGACCATGTTATTTATACAAGGACATATTCACGAACATACAGATTTCTACAGGAATGTTTACCAAACGCATGGATATAGAAAGAAATTAACGAACACGTGAAAGATACGGGAAGACGTTAATGAACATATTCTCTCTGTCTGTCCGTCTGTCTGTCTCTCTCTCTATGCTGTCTGTCTGTCTGCCTGTCTGTCTCTGTCCCTCTCGCTTTCCGTCTTCGTCTCTGTCTGTCTGGCTCTGACGGTCTGTCTGTCCGTCTGTCTGTCTGTCTCCCCTCTGTCTGTCTGTCTGTCCATCCGTTTGTCTGTCTGTCTGTCCGTCTCTCTCTGTCTGTCTGTCTGCCTGCCTGTTCCTTACCTCTGTGGAGAATTTTTGGGGTACCGCACACGACTGATGGATATAGGAAGATCTCAACGAACACATAAGGGAGGAAGGCCTTAATGCGCAGATAAGGGATACAGGAAGACCCTAACACAAGGCGATCTTCATGACCACACGGGAAATACAAAAAGACGCTAAAGAATGTATGAGGAACACTGAAAGACCTTTACGAACACTTGAGTGATACAAGAAGACCGTAAAGAATTCAGGATGGATACAGCGAGATTTACATGAACAGATGAGGGATATAGGAAGAAGGTAGCGAACACACGCGAATACTAGAAGGCTTTAATTAAAGATGAAGGATACAGAGAGGTATTAACAAACATGCTAGGCATAAAAGGAAGGCCTCAACGAACACTTGATGGATTTAGGAAGACCTCAACAAATTCATGGTGGATTTAGGAAGACATTAACGAACACAAGATGGATTTTGGAAGACTTGAAAAAACAAAACAAACAACAACACAGGAACACAAAAAGACCCTAACCAACACATGATGGGCACATAAACAACTACTTGAAGCATGCATGAAGTCCTTAGTGAGTCCTCACATGATGAAAACAGGAAGACCTTAACGAACACGTAAAGGGTAGAGAAAGTCATCAACAAACCCTTAGGGGATGCAGGGATATAATAAAAATTGATGAGGGAGACAGAAAACCCTTTCCAAAACACGTCGAGGATACAAAGACACCTTCACAAGACAGTAAGGAGATTGAAAGACCTTAAAGGTCTACTTTAGAGGTTTTCGATAATTGGTCAGTTTATGCAAAAATATGAAATGTTTGATAAATTGGTAAAATAAACATCCGATTCGCTCCCGATCACACGAAATCGATCCACAAAAGTGGGCATTTTCACCTGTAATCAAGAAAACGGGAGGTAATCAACTAAATCTTGGCATGGCTTATCTGCTCTTGGATGTGACGTCGCATGAGTGTCAGTGACGGCGACAGAAAGCAATTCTGATGGTTCTTGCACATCTCCCTCGGTATTTGATTTATCATGTAAAAGCAGTGACTATGATTGCGACAGCCAATGTGACTCTGGGGATGTTTCTGCAATGCAGTTTGAACGCTAAGTTCTTTTTACCACGTCAGTTCCAGCTGGAAACGAGCTATTCAGTTCCAGCTGGACGCCCGAACACAGCATTCCGAAGGCGTACGGACTTTACCGAAGTCTCGAGGGAGGCTACCGACTGACTTCTTGATGCGATCACTCGTGGACGGCGAGTGGAGATTCTCCTTCCTCAAACCTTAACGCGTTCATTCAATTTAACAGTTGTGATCTGTCCATAGATAAGAACAGAATAAACGTGCGACTATCGTACTCATCTGTACGAGCTTACCACTCCGCCTTCAAAGTATACGCGCACAATGCAGATAAAGTTTTTGATCCACTCGAACGGGCTCGGCAATTGTCGGAATAGCTCGTTTCCGCGGTCCAGCTGGAACTGACGTAAAAAGAACTTAGCGGCCCGGCATGTACTTCTTTCGAGTATCTGGATCAGATGGAAATGTGTGCAAAGAATATCCGTCTCCTGCTGAGCTGCTGCACTCGCCTACAGCACAATATCTGCCACCCCCTCGTGACTTTTTAGGCTGTGGGGGATCGCAACTCATGTTGATTTCACTTGGCGTTGGCTTGTTGTGTAGGTCGTGGCTGACAGCCACTCCATCAAGTGACGTCACGGTTTTCGGTCTACCGCGCGGGGTTTGAACAGGAGTGCAAAAGTCGTTTTTTATCTATTAAATTCTTCCGGCGATTTGTTTTGAAAAATGAATACCATACTGTAGTTATATGACATGTAGACCTGTTTTTAACAAATTATCGAAAATCTCTAAAGTAGACCTTTAATAAATTCGTGAGGGACACGGGAGGACAGAAATACCAGAGGATCTCAACGAATACGCGAGGGATACAGAAAGACCGGAATGAACACATGAGAGATACACGAAAACTTAAAGAACTCATGAAGTGACGCAGCAAGAACTTCAAAAAAAAATCCTAATGGATACTGCAAGGCCGCGAGCACACGAGGGATATTCACGAACTCGTGAGGGATACTGAAGGCCATAAGGACATGAGGGATATCAACAAATACGTGAGGGATACTGGAAGGCCCTAAGCACACGAGGGATATTAACGAACACGTGAGGTATACTGGAAGACCACGAGCACACGAGGGATATTCACGAACTCGTGAGGGATACTGGAAGGCCACAAGCACACGAGGGATATCAACCTACACGTCAGTGATATTGGAAGGCCATGAGCTCCTAGGGAATGCATGAAGAACGTAAACACCCGAAGAATACACGAAGACCTTTGTGAACACATGAGGAATACAAGGAACTGACCATACGAGGACACTCAAACGCTGACAAAGATCTTCCCAACCGGTCAGTCGCCTTGCCCTCTACCGGCGGCAATGAGAATGCGCTGGTGTGCATGCTGATTCTAATGTGTGTGTGTGAAGGGATTGGTTATCTGTTCACGCGGTATAATCTGCGCACCTGTGTCACTTTGCTGCTAGGCATCATGTA
>CM031608.1:7687654-7690154 GCA_018398815.1 Conus ventricosus
CAGTAGTAGTAATAATAATAATGAGAATTATATAAATTATATTATTAATTGTTATTATCATAACAATAACAACAGCAATTTTGATAATAGTAATGATAACAGCAACAACAACAATAATAATGATAAAATAATAATCATAGTAATGATAAAAATAATGATAACAGTAATAATAATAACAATACTGGTAATGGTAATAATAATAATAACAGTAATAATGATAATAACCATAACAATATGATAATAATTATAATGTTAATAATAATGATAATAATAAGAATAGCAATACTAATAAAATAAAGACCTAGGCTTGGTGCCTGACTCGCTCATGAACCCAACGTGCTGGTCAGGGCTATAGTGTCCCGCTGACACAGTCTGCATCACTGTAGCGTGTGTGTGTGTGTGTGTGTGTGTTTGTGTGTGTGTGTGTGTGTGTGTGTGTGTGTGTGTGTGTGTGTGTGTGTGTGTGTGTGTGTGTGTGTGTGAACGCTTGCGCGTGTGCGTACACGCGAACATTGCACATGTATGTAGGTGTAAGGCAGTACATGTATGGAAATATGTGTTGAATAGCTGTCCACTGGATGAGAGGCAGAACCAGGAGTTACGTCCCAAGAATGTTCCATGCATGTATGGAAATATGTGTTGAGTGGCTGTCCAATGGATGAGAGGCAGAACCAGGAGTTAAGTCCCAAGAATGTTCCATGCATGTATGGAAATAATTATGTGTTGAGTGGCTGGCTGTCCAATGGATGAGAGGCAGAACCAGGAGTTAAGTCCCAAGAATGTTCCATGCATGTATGGAAATAATTATGTGTTGAGTGGCTGTCCAATGGATGAGAGGCAGAACCAGGAGTTACGTCCCAAGAATGTTCCATGCATGTATGGAAATATGTGTTGAGTGGCTGGCTGTCCACTGGATGAGAGGCAGAACCAGGAGTTACGTCCCAAGAATGTTCCATGCAGGGACTAATCAGCTTGTAAGGGCGGGACAGGAGTAGGGAAAGGAGGGGGGGGGGGGGGGGGGGGGGGGGGGGAGATACACTGGAAGATTAAAGTGTCAACAGGCGGCGCGAAGCATCCGTTGCTGCTAGGCATGCTTTAAAGGAGGTGCCAGCCCAGAAAGGGTTAAAAACAGGATGCAAATGTGTGCGATCTGGTAATACTCCACTGCCGTGTTTTGTGAGTTAGTGTGGAACCCTGTTTACAGGCCTTTTTATAGAAGCTGCAGCATGAGTGCCGGTGCACGTTCACCCAGTGACATTTCACTCCTCTGCCGTCACCTCCAGGATGAATTTATCGCACAGGCCTTTTTGCATTGTGGAGAGGGTAATCCGGATATGGTGTGTTTGTCATTTTAAAAGACTGAAATGAAGAACCACACACACACACACAAACACACGCACAGAGAGAGAGAGAGAGAGAGAGAGAGAGAGAGAGAGAGAGAGAGAGAGAGAAGAGAGAGAGAGAGAGAGAGGGAGGGAGGGAGAATAATCAATAATCAATGTCTAAACGAATTATAACATTCCGTCACGAGGCACCCGCCATGTTGCTGTTTAATTCATACGCTAAACAATCCATGACCCCATTTAGTGCGTGCACGCAACTTCGAGTTGTAACCCCCTCCCCCCCCCCCCCCCCCCCCCCCCCCCCCCCTACCCACCCTTACCACCCTCCCTCGCCACACCTTCTTCCGCCTCCTACAAAAAAGAAAGAAAGAAAAGTGGTGAGAAAAAAAGAAAACAACATCCGTAAATCATGATAAAGGGGAGAGGGCGGGGGGAGGGTTAGGGAGAGAATGAATGGTGTCCGAGATGGAACCTATCCAGTTCTCTTGGCCGATGACAAAGACAATCTAAACATGAATTAAATCAGTTTACTGATGCGAGCGTTATTGACAATTTTCAGATACAATTAAAAGTTCACTCTCAGCAAATTGCGTTTCAGCTTCATTCACAAGCATCGTTCGAACTGGCAGAAAATATAGTTTTTCTCACATGGCGGAAATTATAGGTTTTCTCACATGGCGGTGAATATAGTTTTTCTCACATGGCGGAAAATATAGTTTTTTCTCACATGGCGGAGAATATAGTTTTTCTCACATGGCGGGGAATATAGTTTTTTCTCACATGGCGGAAAATATAGTTTTTCTTACAATGTAGTATGTCCATCCATGACGGGAAGATCGTGAGATTTTCCGGATCAGGAGATCATGAGATTTTTAGTGTTGTGTTTTGAATTCTATATGACAGGAATTTTGCAATAAAAAAAAAAAGGAAAGAAAACAAATGAGAAAGTAGAATTAATCAAACTGGAAACATCATTACACATAGACCAGAGAGGACGTGAAATGGAATCTCGTGGGGACATACCACATATAATTCGATGGTATTTTCATTAGCGCTGGACAGAATCGTCATCCAACGGCCTCTGAAATCGGTCAACAGAAGTGTAGCACAGGAAAGAGGTAAATGATGTACACATCAAGAAGTCAGTGGCAAGAACA
>CM031608.1:7712654-7722654 GCA_018398815.1 Conus ventricosus
ATTCGCCGATCAAAAAAAAATTAAAAAAAAAGGGGCCTTGCGAAAACAGAAGGGCCCCAGAACAAACGGCAAAAACAGGAAAAAAATAAAGCTAAAACGAAAAGATGCCCAAATCGAACTCTGAGTCAGAAACAACCTACGTAAAAATTTTTGGGAATTACCAAAAAACAAAAGTAAAGCCTCCGGGGGTGCTGTTTTTGAATGACCCCATTCAAACAAAGTTGAAAAGAACCGTCTTGGAAAACATATGGATGTTCTGTGTTTGCCGCAAAACATACACGCGAAGGACATAGAACGCCCCTTGAAGCGCTATGTCGAAACAAACGATGCTTTGATGCTGTCGTCTTTACTGCGGTGTAAACGTTTTAAAAAAAGCACCCCCTAAAGCATGCTCGATCAGTTGTGGAGCCCACACGAACTAAAAAAGGAACACCCTGTGAGAAAGATAAACGTCACAAGGTCCTCAGGAAGATTTAAAAAGACATCAAGGGGGGAAACTTTTTAAATCCCTACTTGGAATGAAACTGAAAAATGTAAAGATGTCCCCCTCAGCCATGCAATCTCTCTCCAAAAAAGGGAAAACCTACTCTTCAAGCGAAGGACCCCAGGACCCTTGCGTAAATTTGGGGGCGCCCTATCAGGGGCCGTTTTGGAAACGCCACGGAAGTCTCAAAAGAGTCCCCCCCACAACCCCTAGGAGTTCCACCCTCCCCTGAGGGAGGACAAGGGTTTGGCCCATGGTCCATGTCCAACAGTTTTCCGTTCTCTAAAACTTTTAATCACCCCTCCTAAAGTGTGATGTGATCTTTTTCTTGCTGACACGTTATAAAAAAACCCCAGTCATTGACTTGTTAGATACTTTAAACCCTTTTGGTTTGAATTATTCCTTTTTTGTAGTTTTTTTAGGTGATCGTTTTCGTAGCCTTTAAATCACTGCGCAGGGGGAAACTCAATTTCCTTTTTTGTGTTTTTTTTTTTAAAATTTTTTTTTTTTTCGGTATTTTTTTATTCTATTTTTTCTTGTTTGAAAAAAAAAGTTTGGCAAAAATTTTTTAAATTTTTTTAATGGAAATTGTCGATCACTAAAATGGAAGGACAACTTTTTACGCGTTCTGAAGAAAAATATAACTATTTGCTTGCAATCACAAATATTCGGAAGGCAAATACCAAATTTCCAAACTATTATTTTCCCCCCATTGTCCAAAAAGGCGAAAGGAAAAGTTAATGAGCAAAATTTTGGGATGAGGATGAAAGTATACCCAGGCAAGTCCAAACCCTCAAAATTTCTGGGTTGCATGCCTGTCAGCCAGGGTACAAAAATCAAATGTGTTAACAAAAATATTTTTATTTACCCAAGGACCCAAGATTAATCGGAAGGTTACGATTACTCCAGTCAACAATTCAAAATATCTTTCACTGGGGTTTTTGCCCCTTTTCCCTTTTTGGGAAAAGGGGTCAAAAAGTAACGAACAATCGCTTTATGAAAATTGAATAAAACTCTTTACTTTTAAACAATGGTTTTATTCTCGCACCCCCCAATCCAAAAAACAACCCAAACGCCCTTTACTTGCTGATACTCCCCGTTTTTGCGGTTTGCGACTGGAAACCCTTAGGCTCATTAAATGTGACCATTTTCAATTTTTTTACATTAAAAAAATGCATGTAAAAACAAAAGATGCAAAAACATGACAAATTCCCAAAAAATTGTTACAAAAAGCAATTGGGAAAAAATTTTCTGTCTTTTTAAGTTCATTCTACATTGATAAGAACCCTTAATAATCAAGATGTTGACATACTTATGAAGATTTCAAAAACCCCTTTACATTCAGCTGCATGTGAATCCATCCCAAAAGTAAAATCTTAAAATCAAAAAAAATTGGGGAAAAATTTTTTTGGGAACACAAGTTTCAACGTCAAAAGATGAGAAAATTTCGAAATCGAAAGAAAATAAAAGTGAAAAAGATCAAAAAGAAAAAGTCATAAAGAATTTTTAGAGAAAAAAAAAGTAAAGAAAACTACAAAAAGAATAATTGCTCGAGAAAAAAAAAAGACTATTGGCCCTTTTTGAAAAAAATGTTCAAACTGTAAAGATATTCAAAAAGTTTGGACAAAATTTTAAAACAATGAAAAGTGGAGTTAATCTACCCAATTGTCCGTTGTCTTACCAAATTTTGAATTTCCTTTAATTTTGAAAAACAGGCATTTGGACTTATTTGCTAAAAAGCAGCAAAGAAAATTTATAACTGAAAAAAAAAAAAATTTTCGGAAAAGAAAAAATAAAACATTTATAATAAACCAAATCCTATTGAAGATCATTTCCTAAATACTCCAATAAAATTCGAATTAAAAAATTTTAAGTAATTTTAAAAAAAAGACATCAGTGGGTTTTGATGGTACAATGAAATCCTTAATCATCTTCCAAAATGTAATACTTTTTCCTCTCGTTTTTTCGAAATTGGGAAAGGGAAAAAAACCCATATTTGGAAACAATTAGTTGTTCCAAAATTATAAGAAGGGAAAAACCATGAAAGTATAAGTAGTTATCGCACGCCTTTGGCTTAAGGCTGGCAGACCAATTGACATGGCCAGAAAACCCCAAGGCAAATTCAAAATGTTGTTTTCTTGCATTTATGTGGGGAGCTTTATGTGACAAACTCCTAGCAAATATCGTCTCCCCAAATCCCCGAAGGGGGGAGGGGTGCCCTGTTTGGGGGGGTAAACAAAAACGGCACACATAATTTTACCCCACTGTGCATTTTTGCCTAGTGTTCAAAAACTGCGGCTGTTCGGATGATCCCTGGAAACTTTTAGCCGGGGGCGACAACAACAAAACAGTAGTTTCGCCCCCCTTGCTTTTAAAGTAAACCAAAGAAAATTAAGGGAAAAAAATAATTAAAAAGTTTTTTTCACATTGCAATAAACATAAAATAATTCCTATCAACAACGGGTTTCAAAAAAGGTCGATCCACAAAAAAAAAATTGGTTAAAATTTTTTACCCGTAAAAAAACCAATTTCACGTCGCAAAAACTATTGCCACATTTTTTTGACATTTTAAGGTACGACTTTTGGCATAAGCGCGCTGAAAAAAAATTAAGAATATTGGGATTAAAAGGGAAATTTTTAATTAATTCAAAAGTTCTTTTGCCGGGGCATTCAAACCGAAATAGGAAATTTCTTATTCAACCCCCAGGCCTTTCAATGGGCTACCCCAAAGGTTCTGTAATTTTCCCAATTTATTCAAAATTCGATTTATGATCTACCAAAAGGTCTCTCAAAAGATACAGAATTAGCTCAGTTTGCTGACGACATATGTTTATGGGTGAAAGTAACTATGAAACGCCATACTTCTCTACGATCTCTGAATTACATCAAAATCAAATACCAGCATGAGCTCAATAAAAAACAAATTCTTACATGAAAATGGGCTTTCCCTTTCAACAGAAAAAAACTCACATGATGCTCTTCAACTCTGGTTATGATCCAGAAAAGCTACCAAAATTTACATTGGATGGTATAATTTTAAACTATGTTAAAAACGTTAAATTTCTAGGAGTCATATTAAGTAGCAAACTTACGTGGAATGCACACATTGATTACATTCTAAACAAAGCAAGGAAAAGTTTAAACTTCCTTAAAATTATAAATAAACAATCCTGGGCTCAAGATTCTAAAACATTAACCGTCTTAGCAAATGCTTTAGTTCGTTCAAGACTTTGCTATGCTCAAGAAGTTTTCTTTAATGCACCTCAATATCTTTTAAATAAACTTCAAAGTGTTGATTGCAAAGCTTATAAAATTGCCCTTGGAGTCCCCAGACATACATCAAATTTAGGGACATACAATGAGGTAGGTGTTTACCACTCACAGACTCCGAAAAGCTTCTGCTTCAAAGTTGTTTGAAAAGTTTCTCACAAAAAATTTTTTGTTCTCAAGAGGTATGCTTAGATTCAGAAAAGGACTTTGGAAAGCGTGCTCAAAACATACTCTCAACAAAATCTATCTGTTCTTATTCTGGCGATCTTCTGAGAAAAACTAATATAGATCAAAATAACATTGCTAAAAATCCAACGTTTTCTCCAATGCCAAAATGGGAACAATCGACAGCAATCTTTGATATAGAATACACAGATTTATCAAAAATGACTCACCTAATGTTTTAAAAACTCACGTATGCTCTCATTTAGAAAATAATTACAATAATCATTTAAAAATAATATACGGATGGTTCAGTGCTTGATAATTCAAATTCAGGAGCAGCTTTCGTAATCCCTAGTTTACAAATTCAAAAGTTATTTTATCTTGGTAACAACTTATCTATATACAGTGCAGAACTATTTGCTATATTGAAGTCCTTGGATTTCATACTAACTTTTCCTACAAACAACAGTCAACTTTTAATATGTGCTGATTCGAAAGCAGGGTTCTTTCGATAAAGTCTCCTAATTCACGCATACGCCAAGATATGATAATTGAAATAAATCATTTAATACACTTCTTTCAATCAAAGGAATTACTGTGATTTTTTGCTGGGTGCCTTCTCACTGCGGCATATATGGAAACGAAAGAGTAGATCGAGCTGAAAAAACAAGCAGCCCAAAATAGTAATGATGCTGTTTCCGTAAATGTTCCATTAGATTTAACAGAATGCTATTCAATTATTAACAGAAAATCTCACGAAAATGCTAAAATCTTATTGCTAAATACAGATGTACAGTATAGTCGTAATTGTTTTAATCAACATGGCAGAGACAACAAAACCAACCACCCAAGCATTTTATTTGCTCATCTAGAGAGATTGAGAGTCTTATTCATAGACTTCGTTTAAACTCAATCAAAACAAAATACTGTAACAATGTCAGATGTATGTGCGGAGAATCCTTAAGTGTCAATCATATATTGACACGTTGTTCAAAAACAAAAGACATTTTTAAGAAATTGGGTATTGACGTTTCACTGATGGATCGACTCCTTTGTCCTTATCTAGCATACTTAACAATTATTCTGTTCTTCAATCTGTATGTAAAGGTTTATTGCATAGTTCACTGAGTATTTATTTGTAAAATTGTTAATTTATTGATTTGATAATTCCAATTGTCCATTGTTACTAGTTTATTCTATTCATTTATATAATTAGGATCAAGGTGGGGTACATGACAAAAACGTAGGACAAAAGGGATACATTTTTATTCCATTTTTTGTAAACCTTGTTACAGACATATCCACTTATTCTCATTCACTCACAAAACTCACAATTCAATTTTTGTTAACCTTATTACAGACACATCCACTTATTCTCATTCACTCTCAAACTCGCTATTCAAATTTTGTTAATCTTATTATAGACACACCCGCTTACTCCTCATTCACCCACAAACTCACTATTGTCTGAATCACTTTCAGTGGAAGGACACTAAATTGAAGAACACACACACACACACACACACACACACACACACACACACACACGCAACACGCACGCACACATACATAGATACAAACAACACACACACACAAACAAACACACACACACACGCGTGCGCCTGCGCGCAAAACAAACACCACACACACACACACACAGACACAGACACACACACACACACACACACACAACACAAAACACACACACACACACACACACACACACACGCCTGAGCGCATGGAGGCGCGCCGCGCGCGCGCGCGAGAGAGAGAGAGAGAGAGAGAGAGAGAGAGAGAGAGAGAGAGAGAGAGAGAGAGAGAGAGACGCGCGCGCGTGCATACACCACACCCCACAACACACACACACACACACACACACACACCACACACACACACACACACAGACGCGCGCACGCGCTTGCGCACACGCAAACATACACATAAATGAAGACCAGAGACCCACAGGTACTAACACACACAATATACTAACATACACTCACATACGCAAACATATAAACAAACATTCACAGAGACACAACAGATGATGTAGACGGCGTGGATGGAAGCGGAGAGCAATTCTCCCGGATCGAACGTCCGCTAGATAAGGTATGGAAAAAAGTGAAAATGCCAGCAATTCTTCCTGCCTGTCAGACCGCGTTACTAGTTTTTCCGCATGGGGGAGGGGGGGGGAAATAACAGCCGAATATGATAAGCAAACATCTTCTTTTCGATCGACAGCCCTTCAATGCAGTGTTTTGTCTGGTTTGCATCTGAAGATAAAGCGGATTGTGGACAACAGGAAGCTGAATTAGAGACTAAATTGATCAAACTTCCACACAAACCCACCAGTTACACACACACACACACCACACACACACCACACACTCACACACCAACACACACACACACACTCACTTCTGAACACAACACAAAACACAACACACACACAACACACACACACACACACACACAAACGCGCACACATGCCCGCGCGCGCGCGCACACACACACACACACACACACACACACACACACACATGGCGCCCACGCACACACATGAGCCCATGCCCACACATCATACACATACGTATACATCCACTAAAAAGAAAAAAATGGTAGGTAGGCACTCAAGGTCTGACCAGCGCGTTGAGCTAATGCGTAGGTCAGACATCCGCCGAGTCGTTGCCACGAGACCCTCTTCTTCAATTGTCTCATCTTGTTGTTAATTCATATATCCATCAGCTTCAAATCATGCGTAGTGTGGTCTCAAAGCTTTGCGGATGTTGTGTAGCGTATATGGACTAGTCGCACGCAGTGACGCCTCCTTGATGAAACTGAAACTGATAAAAACTTCGTCTGCGTCTTCAATGTGTCTCTTTAAAGTATAAGTAGTAGTAATATGTGTCTGACATCATGATTGGCTGAATGCGGAAATCTTTCTTGTGATTGGTTTAAAAAGGGCCATCTGTCTTCATCTGTTAGGAAATAATATAGACAAAAAAAGAGATGATGTGGTAAGCATTAGAAAAGCCATACGAGACAAAGCTCGCCGTCATTTGACAAGAATGAGAGAGTGTCTAGCGTTCGATTCCCTTCAGAGCCTTTCAATTGTGAGTTTTATTTTATTTCTTTCTTTTTTTTTTCTTTTCTTTTTTTTGCCCCAACGTCTACAACCTAGAGCTGAGTTTGCTCTTGGCTCAGCTGGGAAGACTGAACCACACAGTGGAGTTCCATGCACTAAATGGCTGTGTGGTTGATAGCGTTGGAAACCACACAGTGGAGTTCTATCCACTAAATAGCTGTATGGTTGATAGCGTTGCTCAAATTTCCTGACCAACACTGCAGGTGCCTGTATCTCGCCGAGGAGATAATCATTATGAAGGGAAGTGCAGAGTACAGCCCTGTCATGCAGTCTCTTACCACAATGGAACTCGGTAGCGTCATCATCTTCATCCTCCTCACCCTCATCGATCAGCATGATACAGAAGTCTCAAAGTCTGTGGCCGTTCATGTCCTGCTCTCCTGGTGACCTCAGTTTGGATGTCTTTCCCACGTCTTGGGCTCTCGTGAGCTGTCAGTCGGTCTCGGCACGTTCATTGGGGTCTGTCGTTGGACGGACATGGCAGCGCCCACGGAAGGGGGGGCGAGTTAGTGTCGTTGGACGGACATGGCAGCGCCCAGGGGAAAGGGGGGGCGACGTTAGTGTCGTTGGGACGGAATTGGCAATGCCACGGGAAGGGAAGGCGACGTTAGTGTCGTTGGACGGACATGGCAGTGCCCACGGGAAGGGAAGGCGACGTTATGTCGTTGGACGGACTGGCAGCCCCCAGGGGGAAAGGAGGGCGACGTTAGTGTCGTCGTTGGAGGGGACATGCAGCGCCCACGGGAAGGGAGGGCGACGTTAGGTCGTTGGACGGACATGGCGCGCCCACGGGAAGGGAGGGCGACTTTGTGTCGTTGGAACGGAATGGCAAGGGCCCACGGGAAGGGAAGGGCGACGTTAGTGTCGTTGGACGGAATGGCAAGCCCCCACGGGAGGGAGGGCGACGTTAGTGTCGTTGGACGGACATGGCTATGCCCACGGGAAGGGAGGGCGACGTTAGTGTCGTTTGACGGACATGGCAGTGCCCACGGGAAGGGAGGGCGACGTTAGTGTCGTTGGAGGGAAACATGGCAATGCCCACGGGAAGGGAGGGCGACGTTAGTGTCGTTGGACGGACATGGCATGCCCACGGGAAGGGAAGGCGACGTTAGTGTCGTTGGACGGACATGGCAATGCCCACGGGAAAGGGAAGGCGACGTTAGTGTCGTCAGAATGGGCCTAAAACAGGGGTGTGTCCTGCGTGGATCGATCAAAATGCCATGAACATCGCCGAAGTGACTCGGCAAGAAATATGGTTTCTTCTTTTGTGGGTTGTCTCAAAAACTTGAAATTGACTGCTTCTTGTGCAGCTGGGGAATTTATTTCGTCATTTGGTTAGGGTTTACTAGCTACGAATTCTTTGTTTCTGTCTTTTTTTCTTCCTTCCGTCCATCTTTCCCTTTTTTTCTTCCCTCATTCCTTCCTTCCTTTTTTTCTCACCTTCTTCCCTTCTTTTCTTCCTTTTTTCTTTCTTTCTTTCTTTCTTTCTTTCTTTCTTTCTTTCTTTCTTTTGTCTTTTATTCATTTTCTTTCGTTTTCTTTCTTTCTTCCTTTTCTCCTTTTTTGTTTTTTTTCTTTTTACTTTTTTCTGTCTGTCTGTTTTTTTCACTTTTTTTTCTTTCCATTTGTTTTTGTAACAAACAGAATGAATGAGTCAGAACACCAAACATTAGCACATAAACAAAACCCCGACGCCCTGTATCGAGCACTAACATGGTAAATGTTCACACGAGAAACCCTTAATGTAATAGAACATACAGATTTGGATGTTGAATGAGAGCGAACACCAAAAGTGGGCAAAATAGAGAATAGAGGACCCAGCTAACACAGAAGAAAAAAAACTGGGGGGTGGGGCAGTGAAAACATGTGGAGGCTGGACGGAAAAAAGGGACTGCTACCTGAGGATACTGGCGATGAGCTGCGACAGGACTATCCAGACTTCTTCTTCTTCGTCGTTCGCTCAGACAGGAACCCCCAATGCACTGACGAAGGCTGCGTCCGGCGGAGGCCCTCCAAGATCCGTAGAGTTTCTCCCTCATCGGTTGGTCAGCAGGCCAGGTCTCTGCTCTCAGGTTGTGGCGCGTTGGGTAGTCCCTGGTTGTAATCTGGATGTAGCTGAAGCCGTCTTTTCCTCTGCTTCTCCTTGATGATCGTCTTGGCCTCTTCATAGGAGATTTCCTGTTCTTCTCGTGGCTGCTGTCCTCCTTCCTTCGCCAGTCGGTCTGCCTCCTCATTGCCTGCTATGTTGCAGTGTGAGGGTATCCACTGAATGACGGTTAGTTCAGTGGCCTGCTGCAGTCTGGCAAGGGCAGAGACAAGGGGGGTGAGGTCCTTGTTCTTTGGGTTCTGTACAGCCTGCAGTACTGACAGTGCATCAGAGAAGATGACGACTGTCTGACTGTCCAGACTGTGGCTGACAACTGGGAGCCAGAACAAGCAGTATGGGAGAAATGCCGCGACAGTGGTAAGGAAGATGAGACGTCATCAATAAGAACAGCAACAACACAGGTTGCGAAGCATTTCACCTACCTTACCATTGTCATCAGTCATGACTGATCGAAGACGTCATCAATAACAACAGCAGCAACACAGTTTGCGAAGCATTTCAACTACCTTACCATTGTCATCAGTCATGATGGATCAAAGACAGAAATCCGACCACAAGCAAGAAGAGCAGCAACGCTGATAAAACTAAAACTAGTTTACAGAAACAGGAACAAATTTCTGTCACATCCAATTTGAAGTTGTTGTTTTTTTTTTTTGCTCCAGTCATCCCACCCATCCTCACAGTACGCGTGGGAATCACGGATTCTGACACAGCAGCAGAGGTGTGCAGAAAGAAGAAAACTCGCGCGGTGGCAATGAAATGCTGTTGAAGAGTTCTCAACGTTTCGTGCTCCTGAGCCGGTCACCAGCGAGGAGGTCTGCAGAAGCCTCAG
>CM031608.1:7732654-7737654 GCA_018398815.1 Conus ventricosus
AGCTTTATTTATTTTTTTCACTTCAACAGGGGACTGGATGTTAAAGAATGGACGATAAAGCTTTATTTATTCTTTTCACTTCAACAGGGGACTGATGTTAAAGAATGGACGATAAAGCTTTATTTATTCTTTTCACTTTAACAGGGGACTGGATGTTAAAGAATGGACGATAAAGCTTTATTTATTCTTTTCACTTCAACAGGGGACTGGATGTTAAAGAATGGACGATAAAGCTTTATTTATTCTTTTCACTTCAACAGGGGACTGGATGTTAAAGAATGGACGATAAAGCTTTATTTTTTCTTTTCACTTCAACAGGGGACTGGATGTTAAAGAATGGACGATAAAGCTTTATTTATTCTTTTCACTTCAACAGGGGACTGGATGTTAAAGAATGGACGATAAAGCTTTATTTATTCTTTTCACTTCAACAGGGGATGGATGTTAAAGAATGGACGATAAAGCTTTATTTATTCTTTTCACTTCAACAGGGGACTGGATGTTAAAGAATGGATGATAAAGCTTTATTTATTCTTTTCACTTCAACAGGGGACTGGATGTTAAAGAATGGACGATAAAGCTTTATTTATTCTTTTCACTTCAACAGGGGACTGATGTTAAAGAATGGACGATAAAGCATTATTTATTCTTTTCACTTCAACAGGGGACTGATGTTAAAGAATGGACGATAAAGCTTTATTTATTCTTTTCACTTCAACAGGGGACTGGATGTTAAAGAATGGACGTAAAGCTTTATTTATTCTTTTCACTTCAACAGGGGACTGGATGTTAAAGAATGGACGATAAAGCTTTATTTATTCTTTTCACTTCAACAGGGGACTGGATGTTAAAGAATGGACGATAAAGCTTTATTTATTCTTTTCACTTCAACAGGGGACTGGATGTTAAAGAATGGACGATAAAGCTTTATTTATTCTTTTCACTTCAACAGGGGACTGGATGTTAAAGAATGGACGATAAAGCTTTATTTATTCTTTTCACTTCAACAGGGGACTGGATGTTAAGAATGGACGATAAAGCTTTATTTATTCTTTTCACTTCAACAGGGGACTGGATGTTAAAGAATGGACGATAAAGCTTTATTTATTCTTTTCACTTCAACAGGGGACTGGATGTTAAAGAATGGACGATAAAGCTTTATTTATTCTTTTCACTTCAACAGGGGACTGGACGTTAAAGAATGGACGATAAAGCTTTATTTATTCTTTTCACTTCAACAGGGGACTGGACGTTAAAGAATGGACGATAAAGCTTTATTTATTCTTTTCACTTCAACAGGGGACTGGACGTTAAAGAATGGACGATAAAGCTTTATTTATTCTTTTCACTTCAACAGGGGACTGGACGTTAAAGAATGGACGATAAAGCTTTATTTATTCTTTTCACTTCAACAGGGGACTGGATGTTAAAGAATGGACGATAAAGCATTATTTATTCTTTTCACTTCAACAGGGGACTGGATGTTAAAGAATGGACGATAAAGCATTATTTATTCTTTTCACTTCAAACAGGGGACTGGATGTTAAAGAATGGACGATAAAGCATTATTTATTCTTTTCACTTCAACAGGGGACTGGATGTTAAAGAATGGACGATAAAGCTTTATTTATTCTTTTCACTTCAACAGGGGACTGGATGTTAAAGAATGGACGATAAAGCTTTATTTATTCTTTTCACTTCAACAGGGGACTGGATGTTAAAGAATGGACGATAAGCATTATTTATTCTTTTCACTTCAACAGGGGACTGGATGTTAAAGAATGGACGATAAAGCTTTATTTATTCTTTTCACTTCAACAGGGGACTGGATGTTAAAGAATGGACGATAAAGCTTTATCTATTCTTTTCACTTCAACAGGGGACTGGATGTTAAAGAATGGACGATAAAGCTTTATTTATTCTTTTCACTTCAACAGGGGACTGGATGTTAAAGAATGGACGATAAAGCTTTATTTATTCTTTTCACTTCAACAGGGGACTGGATGTTAAAGAATGGACGATAAAGCTTTATTTATTCTTTTCACTTCACAGGGGACTGGATGTTAAAGAATGGACGATTTAAAACTTTATTTATTCTTTTCCTTCAAATTTGTTCTTTCGTTTGTCCGTTCTCTGCCCCCCTCCCTCTGTCTGTCTGCCTGTGTTTGTCTGTCTGTCTATCTGTCTGTCTACCTCAATGAATTATGTGTGTTTGCACGGGCACGGACAGACAAACGACATATACGCATGCACCCATACATAACGTTTCTCTCTCTCTCTCTCTCTCTCCTCTCTCTCTCTCTCTCTCTCTCTCTCTCTCTCTCACAACACACACACACACACACACACACACACACACACACACACACACACACACCACACACACACACACACTCTTACACTTACGAGCACACTAAATACCTAACAACGCCATATTGTATTTGAAAACATAAAGACAAGCACACAATATTTGCACACAGAAGAAATAAAAGTGCTGGCGAAAAATCTATGATTGCAAAACATACATATAGGGCCCGATGGCTAAGCGAGGGAGGTGTGTGTGTGTGTGTGTGTGTGTGTGTGTGTGTGTGTGTGGGTTGGACTGGGGGGGGGGGGGGCGACAGAAAAAGAGCTTAATGCAACCAAGTTTGTGATAGGGATGGAGATGATGAGGGGGATGAAGCCAGTTGATTCCGTCCAGAATAGAAAGTGGCCTGAAACCTTACCGCTATTTTAGACCCTTCTGCACTGAGTCCCTTATGTTCTGTCACCCCCGTCTTCTTCTTCTTGCTTTTCTTCATCATCGTTTTGTTTCTGTCTTCGTCTTGTTCTTGTATTGTTGTTGTTCTGTTGTTGTTGTTGTTTCTTCTTCTATACTTCTTCTTTCTTTCTTTCTTCTGTCTTTCCTTTCTTTCCTTTCTTTCTGTTTCATTCTCTATCTTCTCCTCCTCCTCCTTCTTCTTTGCTTTTTTTTTTTTTTTTTTTTTTTTTTGGGGGGGGGGGGGGGGGGTCTCATTCTCTGTGTCACCTCAGTGGCATTACCTCCCATGCCCCTCCTTTCGGCTCCTTGTTCCCTGGCTGTTCCTACCGCAGCCCTGGCGCTGGCAACCCACTGAGAACGATCACTGTCAAGCCGTCATCAGGTAACCCGTTAGAGGAGGGGCTGCACTACAGTATTTATTTATTTATTTGCTCGTTTGTTTTTATTTCTGCTGCTCTGTGTAACATTTCCACCGAAGGACTTTGAAGGCCAAGGTGTCCTCCAGACATGGTATCTCAGGTGGGGTTTGAACCGAGGACCCATGGATCAAGAGAGCGATGTTGTTTTCAGTAAGCCATGCACATTCACCAACATTCAGCTCGAAGTTGAACCCTCAGGTCAGACACCCTTGGCATTTTCACAGTGGGCTGGGATGCAAATGACTGCATTTTCTCGGGAAATGCAGGCCTGGAGAGACAGGAGTCTCCTTTTTCTTCTTCTGCGTACGCAGGCTGATACTCCTGCGGACACTCCTTATATTGACAGGCAAGTATTAATCCCATCTACCCTACAAAGGGAGTGCAGTTTTGTGTGCATGATTGTTTTTTTTCATCCTGCCGTTAAGGCAGCCATACTCCATCTTCGGGGAAGGTGCATGCTATGTATAACGTGATATCCATACCAACGGCCAAACTGGCCTTCTCTTCCGAAAGTTGGTGATGGGATTTTACGTGTGTGGAAGATGTTCTGCGTGCGTTCACACACGGAACCTCGGTTTATAGTCTCATTCGAAGGACTGTATGGGAAATGGAGTCAGAACTAATGTTAACTCCGAGGGAAAAATCCCCATAGTACCGAAACGGCCCGGCGGAGATTCGAACCCGCAACCCTTAGATTACGAGTCCGGCGCTCTCCCAACTGAGCTATTCCGGCCCCGAGACAGGAGTCGAACGAGGAGAATAATAAGATGAAGAGGTAGTCTTTTTTTTTTTTTTCGCCGCACACAAAAACGTTAAGTTTTCACACGTATGTGGGCCACTTTCGTAAACAGCTTGACCGTAAACTAACAGCAATGCACACTCCTCAGCGGATGCAGCCGATTCGTTTGTTCCCACAGCCGAGCGCGTGGCACGTGTTTGTCCGTCACACCAGTTCCAGCTGATGAAGGCCTTCAACAAATCCCCACGCACTGGAGGATAACTGTTTATTACAGACAGACAGACAGACAGAGAGGAAGTGAGAATGTGTGTGTGTGTGTGTTGGAGAGAGAGAGAGAGAGAGAGAGAGAGAGAGAGCGAGAGCGAGCGAGCGCACCCACCCATGCGCGCTTCTTGTTCCTTCCCTTCTATCAGGCAAACACTCGCACGTTCATTTCCTGCCGTACTTTACGCTCCGGTCCGTCTGTGACTCCTCAGACCACGTCGTCACTCCACGCCCGTCAACACCAATGAAGAAAAAGATGACCCGGAAAGAGAGAGAAAAACCCCTCACAAACCAACTATGCCGTCAGAAAGGGACTTTTTGTTCCCACACGCACGTACGAGTACAAGCGAGATAAGGCCGTTTTTTTTCCCCTTCTAATCACAGACCGTCGTTTGTCGACACATCGCTCAATTACTTCCTTGTGAGGAATAACGTGAACAGGCAGGAGGGGGCGCCGCCCACACGTTCCTGGTAAGCTGAGATGAAGATGAAGAGGAACAAATAATTACTGCAGGAAATGGAAAAAAGAAGAGGAGAGAAGGGCTTTGAGCGGGGGATGGGGGATGGAAGAGAGGGAGGGAGGGAGGGAGGGAGGGGAGGGCAGGGATGGAGGGATGGGTGTGTGTTGGGGGCAGGGATGGGGGGATGGGTGTGTGTTGAGAATGGCGAAATTTGGTGAAAAGTCCGCGCTGCTCCAATCCATCACCTTATTGTCTCCCCTGTTTACGTGAACCTTCCAATGAAGAGTAAGGGAGAGTCTCAGCTGCAGATGAGGTCCTGTTGCTTACAGCCCAGCCGACCGCAGAGGGCCATATCG